>LUGF01042920.1:199466-209498 GCA_001625245.1 Calycopis cecrops
TGTTCAACCTCTTTCAAACCTGTAAATATCATGTACTAAAAGCAGGACTTTTGCCTCTGTGCAATATATGCAACTATACATTGATTGAAAATATGAAATAGAATTTTATAGATAAATAATAATAGAATGTGGATATTCTCCGGCGCTAAAGCTATCGGTTATCGGATTGTGTGTCGGCTGCGAGTGAGCGGCGCGGATATGCCTCTGTAGTAAACTCACGAAGCACATCGAGCCGCTATTGAAATCTTTTCCGTAAAAGTTATAATATATACAAGGCTTGCTCACTGCTGAATTGTGCTTTGATATCAAAACAGATGCACAGATCGATCGCGTTCTATAATGTATTATTATATTATGTACAAATACGAGTATTGTATTTCCAAAAAAGTTGTATCTAGTTTATTGCAGCGTGCAAGTGATGATGTCATACTTACAACTACTACTACTAGAAGACTTGTTAAAGCACCAAAGCTGTGACATACTAAATTTTGATTAGTTTATTTTATCTAATGTCTTATGATTTCCCTTTTAGGTTTTGTTTTATGGCCGCAGGTGTAGAAAAAGGGACTTGTTGGTGACAGTAACGCGTGTCAACTAGATTAGCTTCATGGATGGTTTTATAGATTATTTAATAGAACGACGTATGATGGAGCGTGGAGGTGGCGGCCTCACGCGGCCATGCATCTAACAATATTCGTCGTCCATCGTAGATGATGCTCACAGACAGCAGTGCTGTCGCGTTTCGTGCGCGCATCGCGTCCGTGTAATCTCTATGCTCATGTCAATAGACGTCACTTGCCGACAAAAGGGTCCGACTGCGCGTTTTCCTCCAATGCCATAATAATTATTACTGTTAGGCAAATGTATAATGATTAAACAAAAACTACTAGTACGCCATTAAAAATTAAACAACAATATAAACTTGAACAAAAATTTGGACCGACTTTAAAATAGTAGTAATAAAAGGTAGTGCCACGCTTGCACTTGGGCTGTGCAGTGCAACGTCTGTTGTGAAAATATTTAACATTTTCCAAAAGAAATAAAACAACTCCAAAAGAAATAAACAAAAACTAATTGAATGATTGGAAAAGTTTTTAAAAACATTTGTTTGACAAAGTTTTTAGCAAAGCTAGGCGGTAAGCCACCGCAAATTGAGTTTATATCACCAGAACTGACAGAACAATGATAAATTGCAGATGTTAAAAGCCACCATTTTATTGGATTCGTTTTTAACGTATAAGCGGCTGCCTATTTTTCAATCATTATTTGTATATTTACGCACACATATTATGCATAGTTTATCACCAGATATTGAGTTTCATGTTTGCATGCTTTTAAAATGACGAAATGACTAGTAGGAACGCCTGAAGTCGCTTACTTATTTTGTCCTATAACAATGTGAAATGATCAAAATATTTAATGTTGTGGTTACAGTTAAGTTTATAAATGTAAAAGTAGATTATCTATTTATAAGATTTATAAGCTTATTGGAAACCAAATATTATTAAATATGCTGCCTATAATACAAATATTATTCCTGTTTTTGGCTGAAAATAAGTTATTTTTTAGCCAACAATTGAAAAAAAAAATACAAAGACGAGACGAGTGAGTAATCCAGTTGCTTTGCATAATAAACTGAATTATGTAGCCTTCTTTCGTTTTTATCCAAGGCATTAAGGGTTTTACATAGATTTTATAGTTTTTTTTTGAAGCAAGCTTGATTCTTACTGTAAATTCATTATCGTTCTTGTCTCTTCCCACGTAGCAAATGCTTATATTTAAGTCGAGTTAAAGTATTAGTAAAAACCTCAGGATCAAGGTTGTTAGTTAATTCATAAGCCTGTTCGATATAACTGTGATTTCATGTGCCAGTCAGCCACTTACTTGTAGCAAAGATCGATTCTATATGACAAAAATCTTATAATATTCCTTCAATCAAGTGTACAATCTACATCTAATCCATAGGACATAAAAAAGTCTGTCGAAATAAATCAAATGTTTTACGGTGCTCAGAAAGGGCATAGAACACAATATGCGTTGTTGTTTTCTGTAAGAAACTGAATATTAAAATTTAAATAAACTTCATCACTATATATGTTATTTTTTTTGTTATGGTATTGGGGGGACAAACGAGCAGTTGGAGGCATTTTTTTGCTAGTTCGCGCCTCGTTAGTTATATTCGTTCCTTTTGTGGTATGACACAACTGAATAAGAAGGAAGATGGAGTGATGGATGGCCTCTAACCCAGTGGACTGCAAAGGGCTCGTGACTATATAGAGCCCATAGAGCGCAATAGGTCGCTCTATGGGGGAGGTCGAAGTCAAGCAATGGACATCCTCCTGCTGATAATGATCATGTTGATGCTTCAAAACAAAAGGGTCAAAACGCGAACTGACCTAATTTTTCAGGGGAGCTATTTAAAGTTTTCAAAATTATTTTTTTGTATTTTGCTTTGTTATTTTAAATCTAATAAATAAGTGTTACATAGTGTTAGAAAGATATTTTTAATCTCCTTTTAATGGTTTATTTGGTAATGACGTAATTATTTCTTTAAAAATGTTATGAGCAGATAAGTCTCTTTTAGAAGAATGGATTAATGAGAGGGCACTTAATCAACTTGTAGGGAGTCAGGGAATGCAGTTGGTAAACAGAGCCGTAGTGCAAATCCCCGGGCTTCTCCCGCGACTCGCTCCGTATACCGAGAGGTGGGTATAGGAATGGGTATAGAATGAGGGCTCATGAGAGTTGTGGTGAGGAAGTGACGAAGATGATATTGTATTAATCACTTTAAAATTTTCTGTTTTCAGTTTTGAAATCAGATTCGATATATCTATAAAATTTGACGCTATTCACGTATAACCTAATCCCCAGTCCCCGTGACAGCGTTTGGGGCTTAAGATATTATGCTTTTACTCAATTTATGCAAACGGGTCGAAGTATACTAATTTATTTGTCACCTCTCTATCGGTCATTAAGGGCCGCTTTTGTTTTAGTTTGAAATTCATAAAAGGGTCGACCCACGCGCCTAAAACGTTCATATATCGCATAATTTAGAAATGACATTATGAAGGACATTTATTTCTTTATTCACGGTTCATACTTTATTATATTTACAACGTTATTTGAAAACCAGCTAATATTTTAAAATTGGTAATATTTATTTTGTACTAACATTAATCTTTTCTTAAAGAAAAGAGCTTGTTTGATTTCTAAAAGGTTGATCTGCAAACCCTTAGATTTGGAGATGTCTGTTAGTGACTTATGTAGCTTCAGGCGACCCGCTTACTAGACCCGTTATAAGTACCTACATTAAAAAAAGTATAATAAATTCCCTCGAATTTTATTTATCCTTTTTAAGGCGATAACGGAATAATAGATTATGACTTATAATAATAATAGATTAGCTTTATTCCGGGCGTCGGGTATACGACCAAATAATTGGTATTTTAAGGTGCCCCAAAGAGGCCAATTTCCCAGGCACGCCTCGATTATTGTCCCTTAATTTAACAGTAATATCGATGAACCGCTACAATCGAATCTAAGCCCGAAATGGGTTCTAATCGTATTTGAAGCTTACTTCAATATTAAACAAATCTCTTAGAAATGACCGCTGGAATCTGTTATGACAAAACAAAAAGTGTAATAGTTATGATAATGTACTACAATGCCTAACAAATCTCACTCACTTAACAAAACTGAATTTCTAAAAGTATTTATCGTATCATTAAAATCAATTTCATTATTATAAAAAAGCCGAAAATTTAAATATAGACAAATCAGTTAGTAGTGATTGATCATGTTAAAAGAAAGCTGTTAGCTTCAAAGAAAGCTATGAACCTAGTGTGTTAATTTGTAATCTCTATTAATTTTACGCAATTATAATTTTGGGTACCGCAAACAATTCAAGCATAGCTCTGTATGGAAGCGAGGCATGGACGTTACTGAAGACTGGAAGCTTTTGAAATGTGGTGTGAGAAGCGGATGGGGAGAGTTAGCTGGAAGGAAAAGAAACGGAATGATGAGATTTTAAAACTTGTAGGAGAGAAAAGAACTCTGCTAAATTCGCTGGAAGTGAAAAGAGGAAGGATGTTTGGCCACCTCGTACGGCACGACGATCATTATAGTGAAAGGACAAATGAAAGCAAGGAGAGGAAGAGGAAGGCCAAAAAGGACATATTATGTTGAACAACTAAAAGAAAAGTGAACATCGTAACTTACGAGGAGCTATAGAGATTAGCAGAGGACAGGGCCAATTGGAAGAGACACCAACGACAAGAGCAATTCTCGTGAGTTAAAGAAGAAACAAATCACAATATTTTTTTTAAATATTGAATTGAAACATTGTTGAAGCATAAAAAACCACTTGGCTAAAAATGGTAAATACTCTTGAAGCTGAAAATTTTTGATTAAGTAGATTTAAAGACCTTTAAATTCACTAGTAACTAATTTTATTACCAGGGTTAACAATTTTTTTTATGGTATATGGGGGCAAGCGATCAATCGGAGCCATTTTCATGAATACCGACGCCCATAGACATCTGCATAGAGGTTATACATATGCGTTGCCCCTTTTCCGCCTTCCCCTCCATAGGCAACATATACGTGTGACATAGACTGTTTTAAGGTAAAACTACGAGTCACAGGCAGTAGATTTACATTTTGTAAATTATAATTATAGATTGCCCCACCACTCGTTCCCACCGCTGTGATTTCTGTGTCGCCAGGATCAGCAGCGGCAACACATCGTAGATAACAATAAGAATTCACAGCGCATGTGACACGTGGACTGCGTTATCATTGGATCACGTACAGTCATTTATCGCAGCGCACACAATAAGCGACGTATTGTTCATTTGAACGCCTAATCGTACAGAAAGTACGATATCTCGGGCATAGCAGAAAATGTTTCATTGACTGTTTCGCTTGGCAGCGAAACTGGAGTGATGAACATTATACTTTATGCAACAATAAACTTTATATTTAACGAGTATCATGATTAATTAGTGTTTATTAACTTGTTTATTAATTGTACAGACCTTATGATACTTTTCTCATCTTTTGTCATATTTTTGAAGTTGTTACTTCTCTTTTGAACTATTGTGATCCGCCAATCGTTGCAGCAATATTTACGTTTAAACGTTACGTTTTTTTTTTATTTTTATTTATTTTGTGGCTGTCTAGAATATTGTTACTAAAAAAGAAAACTTAACATTTGTGCCAATTTCTTCATTATTTTTCTGTAATGCATAAAACAAACCGCGACACACTTGTAATACACAGACAGTAGTTTTACAGCAGCCTTATGTTAAAGAAACAATTCTCTGGGATGTTCTATAAGACTAGCAAATAGAGTGCATGTAGCATTTGTGTAAGTTTTGCACGAGTTGCAGCTAAGCGTATGTGGCCGGCGACAAGATATGGGCGGGTATTAGCTCTGAATTACGGACCACGTTACTCTTTGTAACAAAAATATATACGCTTTAGTACTGAATTCTTCAGTTATGTAACAGTTTTGACACTTAATTTTCCTAATCTATATATATAATGCTTTCAGAAGCTTTACAGCAACCATGATCCTGTCTGGACTGAGATGACAAAATTTGTCCTGAAACGTGGGGCTTATAACATAATGAAATGAACCGCGATCAAATCCGATAAAGTTGTTTTATTCTAAAGTAACCTTTTATTGTTTGTTTTTAATCTGTTAATGTTTTTATCTTCTATTCGTTTCATCACAATATACATTGATATGCTTTCAAAATTTCTGTGACCTAGATGAGAGGATGGGGGACGTAAGCAATGCATTTGCATTACCTCGAATTTTGTGCAATAATATTGGCTTGTCCTATAAGCCTTCGACTGCTAAAAATGGCATTAATGTTTTAAGTCTTACTATGAAACTAAAAGTCAACTAAAAAACTAATTAAGTATAAAAAAATCTCTATATGTCTATTATGATGACCATAATATTCGATATTCGTGTCAGGGTGATAAAGAGCATTAACCGCTTGTAACTGCCTCCTGGGGAACACCGAGTCGACCTCTGAAGTACAATCACGTGATGAATAACTGTGGATGGGAAAATTATTTCCCGCCTGTGAGTGATGATTTTCGTTAATTTTTATTGCACTTTCCTAACGTGACCACAGACTCACAACCAGAATCTAATAATATAGCACGCATTATTATGTGTTATTTGGGTTTGAAATATTCCTAATTTTCTTAATCGATTTAGGCGCAATAAAGGAACATTTCCAACTGCAATTTATGATCTTAACATGACTGTATATTTATGATAATAGACAATACAAATATGTTAAATTGTTTTAGTCCTTTTCCTTAAAGTATTCATCCCATGAGTTACGAGGAACTTTGTGTTTATGTTTTTTTTTAAATATCCTCTGCAACCTAAGTTTGTTGAACGATTTCAGCTTGGAAGTTGTCTCTTGACCTGGGAAAGTAGAATGATATCATAAGAAAATTACAAAATCACTGGCTATGGCCCTGTCGTATAAAATCTATTCCATGCCAAAATATTTTTTTTCGTTATTCCAGAATAAAATTTTAATAATATGTGCCAAATTTTAAACAAATCTGTTAGTTCGTTTTTATGGAAAAGAATAGCAACCATAGATACAAACATTAATAACTAGCAGTAACAAAATTTTTAATAACTCACACATACACGCGTTAATTATGTTTCTAAATCGACGTTAATGAAATGCAACATACGTACCTACCTACTAGATAAAGTTCTGCTCTATACCTCGTGTTTTATATGATGCTTAGATAATATACTGAATATGATGGGTCCCGCTTGCAGCACGTAAACTATGCACATTGAATGAGGCGTACCCTCACCCACTCTCCCTCCACACTCGTGGCCCGGCGCTCAATGCGATTACGGGGCAATTGCGCATACATGTGGACAGGTGAAATGGCCTCGTGGGTAGCCAACTACACCATTATACTTGAGCCGGTACATATTATGTTCAAGTGAGCAGTGAATTAAAACGTGTCTTTTGTTTTACGACGGTTTGAGCTTATTGATATGCTTCCGATGTTACCTATTCACAATGCTTTATTTTTTAATCCTTTGAGTGAGTTTGTTTATTTATTTATTTCACAAAATCCACACACACAAAATACACATAAACGGATTAGGATATAACTTGCAAGCTGAACCGTGCTGCCCATATTTTTTTGTATATCTAGATTGATTTTGCTTATTGAACTTTTCCACTTTGTTAATTGCTGTGTTCAACTTTTTCATTGGTATCGAAATATTTGTATGTACCTATCCAATCCAGACCATTACCATTTTTGTTTAACAAAATGGATGGAACGAGTCTGTTCCCCTTTTTTATTTATGATGATAGTAATTTTTTACTTATTCTTACAGGAGTCCATTATTATTTTCTTCGTCTCTAAACGGTATGGAAATAGACCATCGAAATTTATTATCAAGTTAAATCGGTTCTGAGAGTAATGTCTTCGCAGAACGATAGTACAGATAAATATTTAAACGGGTAAATAAAGATCCCACAGGATTTTTATTTCCCATTTGAGATGGAATACAACAAAATTTAATCTTGAATACACCTAATTGCTCCTTATAAACTGCGACAAACGGACAACCTATGTTTCATCGTACAACAAGATATTGCATATCTTTCACGATGAAATATTACAAGCGGTGCTAATGATAATGATACATTCACTTGAGTGGAGCAGCGCGTGTGGGGAGGTTTTTGTGGGTCACAAAGTGCTTCGTACCTAATGACGTGGAACACTAATCATTGTCGACAGTCTGAAGGCTCTCGAGGTCAGACACAAGCAACATAAACATTAACTTAGCAAACAAAAATAACTAACAAGAATTTAACTCACATGTTATATTTTAAATGTTAAGGTTTGCCAAAGGGCGATGGAGCGCAGTCTTTTAGGTGTCAAGTTATTCAACAGAATCCGAAACACCGAACTCCCTCCCGCACAAAAATCGCTGATGTGGGTCTCAAAGCGGCTCAAATGGAGCTGGACTGCCGCAGACCTGACGAGTCTTGGGCAAAAATTACCACTTTGTGGGACCCAGACTCAAAGAGGCGACGCGGCAGACCAAAAAGGAGATGGCGAGATGAACTCGACGCATACCTGCCTGATGGGCGTGATGCAGGTTTGAACAGAGAAAAATGGAAAAAATGGGAGGAGGCCTGTGCCCAACTATGGGACACATATTGGGCTTGATATAATAATAATAATAATAAATATTTTAAATAGTTTTAACCCAACGATCAGGAGAAGTGTTGTGCTTTAGAATACAATAATTATGTAAGTATGTAAGTTGTACTGTACAGTTTATCTGTCGGATTTTAACATTACACACATACACATTACATTGAAATATATATTCAAAGCATGGTTTTATTTTCCAACTTAATATTCGTCTTCCTGGCAGATAGATATCTGTTTGAAGCTTGGTACTTTTATAACAGGCCTAGGACTCCTCATAATTATTACTAATCAATACAATATTAATATTGTGATTATAAAAAGAATAACAATACAAATTGTTGCACTCGCGCGCTCGGTGCAGGCAATTACTAACGATTAGCGACCGCATCGCGCTCCCGGCTGATTAACGAGCTTCAGAGCACCTGCGCCCAGACGTTATTCCTGCTAATACTACAGTATTGGTATTTATAATAATACAACGCAAAACATATATATTGTTTTACTAACAATAATCGTGAATGAGCTAGGAGGCTAACAAGAACGTTACAAGATAGGTCCCCCTCCATTATAGGTCTTAGAGGTGCTCACTCGCCTACATATAAAACCACCAACTTGGGAAAACTCATTTGTACCGAAACGGAACAAAAACAGTCCTTTGTTTTTTTAGGTCACCCAATAGTCGCCCTAGAATCCGACTGTATGACCTATTATCAAGGCAGCAGTCTTTTTTTAATTTTTATTCTCAATGATTTTATTACTTCACGCTTAGTATTAAAAAATTCCAATGAAAGGAAAACATTTGCTTTATTTCTGAAATTGATATTTACATATTATTTTGAACTCACACATTTTCACGGCGCGCGTCGGCGTATTTATCCTGCACAATGCCTGGCGTGGCGTCTGCCAATCGTTGGATTGCATCACCAAACAACGTGAGGCATTTCAATTTTAAAAATGTTTTCCTTTACATTATTATATTTTACAACAGTATCGTATAAGTGAGTAGTAAATCCCAATATGACGACTCAATTGGGTTGTAATGTAGCAAAGTCACTAACATATACTAAGTAATTGCGTCGTAAGTACTAACTAATTTGAATGCTAATGATCCTGTGAGAGTACACAATAAAAGCAGTAACATACATTAAATAAACGATCTATGATAATAATTTCAGAATGACCTAATAGCTAATGGCTGCCGGCCGTGTGTTTCCACAGAGCACTACAGACATCTTGTAGGCCGCACGTCCACGTCAACTGATAGGTAATTTACATATTGGTAGATGCAAATGTGTAGAGGAATATTCATGCTCCTCAACATTGTACAACCCTTGTGTGTATATTAATTGTATATCAGACATGACAATGAAGCTAATCAACTCATGATTAGTTCCATGACATCATCTATGCCATCACAGACAGCCATAACTCGCATCAAAAATAATATGCAACGCCAGATATTTCTCAAGGTAGCACGAGGAAAACACTTTAGCAACACTAAGCAACACTAGAAAATACTTCCCATTCGTTAGAAACATACCAATACAAAATCAAAGGGACATCAGAATACCACTAGATAAATATGGTGATGACAAGAGAAAACGAATGGTCTTACCAGTTTTAATATTTTTTTGGTTTCGTGGGGAAATGGATTTACGCACTCCCATCGGTCCTGGGTGGGTGCCGATGGATTGTGTGGGACTCGCAGATGTACATACCCACAAAAACCCCTTGTGCCCTGGATTTATCAGCAACAGGGGACCTTGGCAACTGACCAGGGATAGTGACCAGTCTTTCTTA
>LUGF01042920.1:209966-223763 GCA_001625245.1 Calycopis cecrops
AAGTAATAAGTAATATGGCATGAAAGAGAAGAGACTTTTACCCTGAAGTGAGCAGACATTAAATAAGACAAAAATAAAATGCATTAAACTTGCATTTAAGTTACAATATTATCACTCAAGTATGAAAGCAATTATTTACTAACCCACTTGCACTGCACTGAGAGCATAATATCTATATTAAGTTTCCTGAACTCATGTGGAAAGTTGTAACGCAATTATATCACGATGCGGGAATGCAACTCATTGGAAACTTGCCACGAACTCCTACAAACTTTACCACAGGTATTGTTGTCTGAACAAATGTAAAAGCGTATGGAAACAACAAGTGTTTACCTAGCTCGTAGAAAAGGATGCAATAGATTCAAGAGCCAATACACCTAAGCCTTAAAAATAACACTTTATATACACACACTAACTTCAACATTTAAACGCACTAAATTAGACCACCTATTAGAGAAGTAGCACGTAGGAGGTTGTGCCGCACACGTTTCGCCATGAGTCGCGGGTTATGATCGGTAATTGTATAAGAGTGAATATATTTCCTTTGTCTAGTAGCAATGGTCCTTACGGCACTTAGTGCAGGGCTAGGCTAATGTGGTGTGAACAGTCCACATATTATTATAAATTATTAGAAACATTTATCCTATTTCATATATTTTAAATACAAATCAATTTAAGACATTTTATAAACCAATAACTGTATAAATTAAATTATATACAATATGACAAAGCTAATTTTTCTTTAACGGTCCGGGTTTTACCAAACTTAGCTAAAAACTATTTACACACGCAACGTGTGAGATGTGCAATTTATTCAGAGTGCGCGAATGTTGGTGTCAGTAGGCAGATCGACTGCAATGTGTCTTAGGAACACATTTGCGATCAAAAGGGATTGCAAATGTGTAGCCACTACTGATAAATAATAAATACTATTCTTACATGGTGGGTACTTTAAAATAGTGAACAACATAACATGGAACACCCCGAAGAAAAAAACATTCCTCTATTTAGGTTAGCAGCCATTGCACCTTATGTATGTTGCTTGCACAAAGGATTTGAATATCCGAAGGAGACCAACTGCAAAATCGCAATTCTGCAGTTCACTTCAACCCATTCAAAATAAGGTCAGTGCAATGGATCGATGAGCAGAAGATATCTGCACAAAACGTTCACAAGACTTAAAACGGACATATTTCTTGCGACGTTTTTACCCAATACAGGAGTATATTACGTAAAAACGACCAAAATCTGTGGCAAAATTCGTCTATACAACACCTGATAAGGTAACTCTCTCGTTTCATTGCTCATTTAATCCCTGTATTCATTTTCGACTCTGTTATAAATAAATTAAATATATGAAACTACTATGAATATATCGTGTATGAGATTTTTATTTGTCTAACTGTGTGTGCACAACATCATTATGTTGTGGCCATATTTACAATCTGTTCATAATTTATTATCTCGTTGTACTCAAAATTGACAAGGAGTTTGTATTTTTGCAATTTTTTTCCCACACAAACAAATTAACAGTAAAGAAACAAATTCAATCGTTTTTCCTGCACTCCTGTTTAGTAAGAGGTAGTGCCACACTGCATGCTTGCATGCAGCCGAATTGGGCCGGCACGACCGGGAAGGTACCTCTCGCTTACTCGAGACCGACGTGAAGTGACAGCTGTGCTGTCGCGTTTCGTGCGGTGTGTAAGTAGCCGGTGGCCCATGGAGGTGGGAAGAGAGCAGCGGGGGGCAGAAAGGGGGGCAGCGCATATGTATATTCTCTATGCACATTGCACATGTCTATGGGCGTCGGTAGTCATGAAAATGGCTACAACTGTTCGTTTGCCCCCCTATACCATAAAAAAAAAAAAAAACTTTGAGATAATCGTTTATAATAACGATACCTACTTTACAAGTACTAACTTATAAACTAATCAATAAAGCTATTCATAAGATACAATAATAATAAATCGGCCGGACTGTATAATATGATTTTGGTATCAGCTTCTTGTCAATATTGTAATAACTCTCGTGTCTTTTTTTGTACTCGCTAATGAAATTTTAGCAGTGAAATGAAAATAACAGCAAATGAAAATATCGGTTGATGTATGGCTGACTTACTTCCCATTATTAATTATGTTTAAAAAGTAAAACTCAAAGATTTACTTAGTAGGTACTATTTTTTTTTAATAAAATCATTAAATGTGTTATTTTATTTAGGCAACTAGGGTAAAGCTCCTTGTGTGAGTGAGTGTAATTTTCAATACTCAAATTTTGTGTTATTGTAATAAATGCAACATTCAATGCATGCAAATTACAGTGAAATGTTAATACAAATTCGTGCAGATTACAGCATTTACCGCAGTTTGGTGTAATTCTCTCCGCGCTAAATGCCGCACGTCTAATGGTTCGTGACGGAGTGTGGAGTGTTTTAAACTCTTACTGTGTAATTGTGTATTCAAGAAAATTTTAAATACTTTTATTTTCTGAAATCTTTATACTTCCCGTCCATTAATAGAAGCATACATTGTTAAAAATATTAGAAAAGTAAGCTAATTTTTACTTAATCAGGTTTTTTGCTGAGAGTGTAAACAAGTTAATTTTAGCGAATACGTTACTCAATTACACTGCGAACACAATCAAATATTTGTAAAACAAAACAAAAGAAAAACTTTAGTTGGTTCCTGATTAACATTCAATGCTACTCACGGTTCAGCTCAATAAAACGTGTTTACGAGCGGCCCGCAATGTATAGTAAGGCTGCGAACATAAATCGCGAGCGCGCGATTAGTGAATATATTAGTTTAAAGACTTTATGAGTACGTGTTATCTATTGCATATAAAATATAAGCTACGACTTTCAGAGCTAGTAGTAATGTCATGAGTTAAGCTTTTAAAGGAACGTACATAGCGAGATCAACAAAACATCTTCACCCAGTTCCAAAATAGCGTAGACGAAGAGAAAGAGAGTGCTACATACATATTTTTATATCTGTCAGTATAAAAACTGACAGACATACAAATACAGAAATAAAACCGAGTCAGGTTTACAGTGGTTTACAGTATCATAAAGAACAGTGTGGCTGTTTCTTTTTTCTTACGATCCGAAATGAAATATTGGCATTCTTATTATGTATATTCTAGAACAACTTCGAAAATATTTTACCGTTGAAATGGTCAGTTTTATATCATTATTTTTTATATATTACTCAAACAATTAAGGCTATAAAATATAAAGTTTTTTTTTATAATAGTATAATACATTTTATACCATACCTACTCTCAAAAGCTTATTTTATTCACGCAAAACAGTGAATAAAAAGGCCTTTTATTCACTATTTTGTTTTTATTCACTGTTTCGGTGTTTGTATTTGGAACACAAAAATATATCCGATCTCCATTTCAATGCTTACACAAACTCCTTGCGCTAAGATTCGAAATTCAAACTCTTTGGTGCGAATAAATTCTCGAGATTTGATTGGTCGATATTTGCGACAAGGAGTTTGGCATTAGATTAAAATAAATATTGTTTCACAAGTTGACCCTATTGATAATATTAAGAAAATTACGCTTAATTTCAGTCATTTCTCTAATTTTAATGTCCATTTCAATTAATGTAACATTTCTTTTTTGATTAAATTTCTATTTTCGCTTAAATTATGTCTTTTCCTCGTAGTCATGGTATAAAATCGAGGGCCACGAATCACTCGCTGCACTCGTGATTCAATCATTCACACTCATCTACGGCCCTCGCTTTAAATCCGTTCTTTATTCACTAGTTACATAATATACTATTTTTATAATATAAAGTCATATTTATAAAAAGTTAATATCCATAACTCTCTATTTATTTTGGAGTCTTGTTTCGTATAGGGGCATTAATATCATGTCACCCTGTTACTGGATAAGTCTAGAAACAAGATATTTAAAAATTTTGCGGCAGTATAATCTATTTTCTGTTGTCGCGCCAAGCTCCGCTCCAGTTGACATTTTTTACGAATAAATCCCTTAAGGTTTCTTACAAAGAGTTTCATTTGCATGTCGCCGTTCACCGAGATCCCTGCCAATGGAGCCATGAACTCCACGGCTTGGTAACATTACTTCTATCGTTATAATTTACATTGCAACGGAATTGGATAGACTTGCCTAGAGAGATGTCCCTGGCTCGAACGATGCCGTTGCAAAGTCAGAGCTGTGCATGTATGTGCATGTGTGTGTAGCATTTCGTGCGATTTATGATTAGCCGGTGGCCCATTGTAGGTGAAGAGGATAAGAGGGCAACGCTTTTGTGTCGAACGGATATCCTTAGGCGAGGGCAGTTATGTTATATAGTAAAAGGCTCCGACTGCCGTTTGAAAAACTTATACTGTAAAACTCAGGTTGTTCTCTTTCTCTCTCTCTCTCTCTCTCTGTCTTTTACTATTATTTATATGTTATAACATAAAGCATACGCCATACTCTTTATTTAAGACGTAGTACAATTTGTTTACATCGTCGGATATGCAACTAGAGTCTATAATGATACATGTCCTTATGGAATTTATTATAGAATAACGAGGTATGCATATTCAACAAATATTACTATTTTTATAAGTAATTTAATGTTCAACCCTATTCAATTTCTTATTTAAATCTGCTCAATTGTAATTCATCATGATTCATGAATTATTAGACACAGTATAGTTATTATTGCAGCAGTAACAGTCGCAGTTTAAACAAAACGAATGCGGTTGTGGCTCGAAAAAATTAAATCGCTGGGTCAGTGGCCTCAATGTTTCGGAACAGATTTATTAACACAATTAAACTTGGCACAAGTTGGCTGTTTTTTTTTTTCTGTGACACTTTAATAAGTGTCGGAGATGCTACGAAATACACTCCACTGACATATTCCTCTTTATATCAAAACTTATTCGTAAACCTTTTTTGAATTTTCAATTTCTGGTTCCTCCTTGTGTTGATGTTTTCCGATCTCGAGCCTTTGTTTTATCGAAAACCGTGAAGTGAGCGTGATGTGAACTCTCGCTTGGTGGTTATAAATGAAAAATATATAATTAGCAAGAGATAGTGCCATACTGCATTACATGCATGTAGCCGTATTGGATCGGCACGACCGGAGAGGTACCTCGCGGCGGGCGCCTGACGTCATCGGCCTTGCCGTCCAGGTTTCTGCACCTATGTCTTCACATACGAGTATATTTCCTCTTCTGTCTTCAGCTGAACAAAACTTTGTTCGGTTGCGTCAGACAAAATAGTCTAGACAAAAAAGGCACTAGTCCGACGAACAGACCATGGTACTGTTTAGTTATGTTACCGCTTGTAAGAGGTAGATCCGAAAAAAAAAACTGGGCCCACGAGAGCTTTCGCTTGTCCTTGTACAAGTCACATACACAAGGGCAGGATGGCAATTTGCATAACGTCATTATGTGCAGGCGACCTCTAAAGCATCCTTACCCTATTAGTATCTGCGAAATAACGTGCTCAGGTTCCACCTGTTAATGTGCCAGGTGCCGCTGTAACTTCCGATAAGAACAACACCCTCCCGTCTGCACACGCCGTCCAGCGTGTCTGCCAAGTGGAAGTTACAACGTCTGCGATGTCGCTTCTCCTTTTCTTGCGTTCTTTACCCTTGAGCCCCGTGCAGTCCTCCTGCACGTACGTCGCACTCCGCTCGAGCAATATCCAGGTAGCTGCTGCACGACCTGTAGACCTTCGTCAGTAAAATCAAAGCTAATATTTGAATGTGTGCGTAATAATAAACTCTATACAACGTACAAGTGAGAGACTCGACACCAAAGAGTTGCAGCATATGTCAGGATTGCAACATAGGTTTCGTGCTATACGAACATAATTTCCCGGTATTCCATACCCCTGGAGAAAGTAGAGGCACGATCATTATCAGCAGGAGGATGTCCATTGCTAGACTTAGACCTCCCCCATAGAGCGACCTACGGCGCTCTATGGGCTCTATATAGTCATGAGCCACTTGCATTCAGCGGCTACCCGCCACTTTAACCAAGTCATCAGTCCACTTGGTTGGAGGCCGTCCATCACTCCATCTTCCTTCTTATTCAGTTGTGTTATACTACAAAAGGAACGAAAATAACTAGCGAGGCGCGAACTAGGTAAAAAAATAATTATCTTTGTGTAAAACAAAGCAACGTTGCCCAAAGGCAAACGCAGTAGCGTAAACATTCCTGAAAGAGATTACCTAGCATACAAGTATAATTCTCTCGGGTCTCAAAGGTTGTACTGACACAAAGCATTATGTAGGAGGCTCTTCGACGCCCGCTCGCCTTGTATAGTGTTCACTCCTCAGTGATGCGAGAAATGTAAACTTGGTAATATCTACATATATACTAAGGATGGCTATGGATAGTTCAGGCGAATTTCTCTATCAATATTTTATATTTTCTGAACATAAAAGATAAATTGCATTATCTTTGCTATGTTATAATCAAGTTCATTAATAAAAATAGGATTTCTCCTTGTTGGGGCAAAATTCAAAGATTGTATGATAAACTATTTTTATGCACCTCTGTATACTGGCGTTTCAGAAAAAACAAAACCCGTATTTACCAGATTGATAACAAAATGCGTGATCCTATTATGTTGTGCAATGTATATACGAGTACGTATTCCAAGACATTTTTTTTTAGCTTACACGAGATCGGCGCAAAGTGACAGCTATGCTGTCGCGTTTCGTGCGATGTGGAAGTAGCCGGTGGCACATGGAGTTTGGAGGAGAAAGGAGAGCAGCGCATCTGCATTGCTTCTATGCAAATATTTATGGGCGTCGGTTGTCATGAAAATGATTCCAACTGTTCGTTTGCCCACCAATACCATAAAAAAATATGGATTAAATCAAGTCAGTCAGTCAAGAGCTCTGTTACCTCTTGACGTCATGAAAAATGGTTTACTTCTGAGCAGTCGTCGAAGTACCCTGTTACACAAATTTGTGTGCTATTTCAAACTTTCAGGAGAGAGAAAGAGAGTTCCAAAGGAGAATTCTGATCTTTTCGTCAAAATCTTCCGATCCCATGAGTTTAGTCGTTATTGCATTAAGTGTCACGTCCTACACTGGTCTAGAGACCACACGGTATCCTAGGTATCATACGTAAATGTATTCCCCTGCGTCAACAGGAAAAGGTAATTAAATGATAAGACACTGTTCATAAGGAATATAAGTTCAACATGCAACAAAAACATACATGTTTAACCTTATTCATGTTTTATTGTGCAGCAACCCCGGTCAGAAAGAGTTTTGAGTATTTCGACTACGCAAAGTGTTTTAACTTATCACTGCCAAAGAAAACTTTCAATTCGCTCCATGCCGGGGATCGGAATAAACACATTAGATGAGCGAGCACGTACTTCAAGAACAGTTTACATGCGATGTCACCGTAACGTATAATTGTTATAATATATTTATTCGGTTACAAAATTTGTCTGCTTTAAAATTTGATTACTCTGTCGTTTATCGGATTAAAATTGCATTTAACGAATAATATCGCTGTTAGTTTAGCTGCTTTATAAAATATTTACATGGACTGTTATTATCCTGTAGGTTTGAAACATTGGCTTTCAAACTTTCTGGATAATTGCAGTCTATGTTAAATGTAAATTGTAAATTAAACATTATTATTGTCGTAACCTAGTATTAACGCTTACTTCATACAAAAAATCAATTTAAAGCCAGATATTTGTAAGAGGTAGTGCCACACTGCATGCTTGTATGTAGCCGAATTGGTCTGGCTCAACCGGGGAGGTACCTCTCACTTACACGAGACCGGCGTAATGTGTAAGTAGCCGGTGGCCCATGGAATAGGAAGGAAAATGGAGGGCAGTGCATCTGTATAGTGGATGCCTATGGGCGTCGGTAGTCATAAAAAATGGCTCCGACTGCTCGTTTGCCTCCCTATACCATAAAAAAAAAAAAGATAATGCCCTTCTTTACTCAAGCTCTTGCCTGTATCGGATCTTTCCAAATTCCGGACCCAAACAAAATACACGAAAAATCCTTTGGAAGTCCTGATATTGATGGAATGAACTTTGTTAACAGAACACGTCGGTGTTCGTTTCGCCGGGTCAAACCTTCGTAAAGGAGAAATAACAAATATTTAGCGACAAACACTCGCCAACATCCCTCCCGCTCCTTACCGACTCGTATCAATAAATCTCATTCTTGTTTTACAAGGGTTTCGTTGAATTGATTTTGATCTGTTATGATAAGATTGAGCGCTCTTACATTAATAGAAATTGCGTTGAAGGTTTTTTTATTGCAAGTTTGTAATGTTAAAAATGCCACTTATTATCATCTAATATATAAAATTCTCGTGTCACGTTGTGCATGATTCAACTCCTCCAAAGCGGCTCGACTGTTTCTCATGAATATTTGTGCGCATATCGAGTATATAGAGACTTACGCGGGTGAAACTGCGGGGCGCAGCTAGTCTCTATATAAAATTCTCATGTCACAATGTTAGTTATTATACTCCTAGCCTCAGAAACGGCTAGATCGTTTCTACTCAAATTTTGTGCGCCTATTGGGTAGGTCTGAAAATTTTCAGATCTGATTTAAATCAGCCTACATCTATTTTTCATCTTGATAATTTCACTGAAATTACTCGAGTGAAACCGCGGAGAGCAGTTAGTTATATATAAAGTTTTCTTTTTTAGAACTTTGAACTTTGAAATTAGGGCTGTAATGCAAACACTAATTAGTGTTGATGCCAGTTCACATTAACATACTTATCAATTATATTTCGCATGAACGCTTCGATGCTCTAATTGTCATTATATACACGAATGTATATACACGAACACATGTATACACTAATCACATAAAGCCGCTAGGTCGGCAAACAGCCAATCGAACGTTCGAATCACAACACTACGAGAAACAATACGATGTTTAATATTTCCCAACACCGAAGATCGATATTACATATTGTTAATTTTTGAAGTACCTAAACTTTCTTTACGCATACTTGACTTGGGTAATAAGCTGGTGAGAGCGTTATAGAAATGTGTTGATCGGGCGAGGACAACGGAAGTTGTCATTATAATTCAAAATCAAGTTCGATCTAAAAAATAAATATGATAATTTAATATGTGTATTAAATCATTAATGAAATTTAACTCAGTTGTGTAGTCTCAAGCACAATACACTTTTTTCTCTGCCTAACGCTATGTTATATAACTGATACCAAATAAGAGAGATTACTTCTTCAAGGTCATGACACATTGTACCAAAATAGGGCCTACACGATTAAAGAAGTACTTCTCACTCATATATAAACTGCTTTATATGCAGTTCGTGGTTGCAGTGTTACTTACTATCAAGTATACCATCGTGATTTATTATTATATATTACTAGCTATGCCCCGCGGTTTCACCTGCCTAAATTGAAAATAGAAAATCATCCCATGGGAACTTTTTTTCGGGATCAAAACTACCCTAAGTGTTAACCAAGTTGCTCTCTATGTGTGTGCCAAAATAGCTGTCACTTTACGCCGGTTTCGTATAAGCGATATGTACCTCTCCGGTCGTGTCGTTCCTATTCAGCTTCGTGCATGCATGTAGCGTGGCACTACCTCTTACTAAAATCATAACTAAAAATATATATTCACAGTCTCAACCATATATCAAATCAAAATATAAAATCAAATATTAAAGATAAATAAAAATAGAATGTGAGTTTTATCCGATTTTTAAGCTATCCGTTATTGGATTGTGTGGCGGCTGCGAGTGTACGGCGCGGATACGCCTCTGTAGTAATTTAGTAAACTCACGACGCGCCTCGGGTCGCTATTGTAATATTTTCTTTACAAAATATCCCACCAAAAACATAAATGTAAAAAAGGAGAGCCAACTTCAATACAAAAACTATGCATGGCTGCGTGCTTTACCGCAAGAATAATGGAAATCTAAATGACTGTCAAGTTCTGTACAAAATCCAAGTATGTTTTGTATATGGCCCCCTATTCATTTTCTTTTTTTTATTTACAGATTTTTTCCTACGCTTACACGCAATGACCGAGCTGGGTTCCAAATTTCATCTTTCGAGATCTAGATTATCTGGAAGTAGGTTACCTTTAGGTACTATATTATGTCAGTCAGTGAGTCCGCCAGTGATAAAATTTTCAACTTTTGGACCTTCATATCTTTATAACTGTTTTAACTATCTTCATTAAATTTGGCCTTATAGTTGTATTTATAGACATAAATAAACACACGTTGTTTCATCTGTTTATGTTAAATAGGTTTGGAGTTATGGAGGGGTCAAAAGTGCCATCAAGTGGTTCGTGTAATATTACACTCTAGCGCGCTGGCTAGCCAGTTACTTTGCTTGAACTTTGGCTTGACACGCTACCGCGTGTCTGGATACAATGTTTATTCACAGCTGAATTATGTATTTGTATCAAAACAGATATGCTCCTATTTATCACGCTCTGTGTATTATGTACTAGATTTATAAATATTTAGTGGTACCGATTAACGCAAAAAAAATCTTCTTTGGTGGCTTATAGCCCAGTTGCTAGAGGCAAAAAAATCCTTAAAATTTACTGTAATAAGATGCAGCAACTTATGCGCAAAAATTGGTTGGTCTGTTCACACACAATGAGAGAAAATTTAGTGCGTTATTTTTGGAGTTGCTTACGATTGTTTAAACAATGGTTTTACAATCTAATGCAGTTGCATTAGATTGTAAAACCATTGTGTGTCATTTTTGGAGTTCCAAAAATGACACACAAAATTTTTCTCATTATGTGTGAACAGACCAACCCATTTTTTCGCATAACTTGCTGGATCTAATAATTACAGTAAATCATTTTTCTCTAGCAACTGGGCTATTATATTAAGTTTTTATCGAAGCTCGCTATTTTTAAAATGTGTAACAACTGCGTATACTATAGAATTATTTTTGAATGTTATTAGGTTAGATTTTGTTAATAATTAAAAAAAAATTCTCCAATCTTTATTTAGCGAGTGGGGTTTGAGTGCCTCTATGATCCCCAAGGCTATGCCGGACAGGGCTGGTTAGAGTACGTAAAGGTATTGCCCGGCGTTACCAAAAAAAAGGAGAGCAGTATATTATATTTGAATAAACGATTTCCTATTTTATATCTATCGTGTATACAGATGCCTAGAGACTACGATAGCTCATAAGCTCTTTATAATAGTAATATATTGTACTACAAAAAAAAAGGAGAACCAGATTAAATATTGAGTCATTCAGGACAATTATTAATGGTATCTAAGAATACTAAACTACTACTCAGAAACTATTCTAAAAACGAAACGAAACGAAAACTATTCAGAAATTTATTGTCAATAATAAGCAATAAAGGCTAGTATTGATAATTGTAGTGAATGATATATTGGTGTTTATTTATGCCCAATAGGTATACAAGAAGTTACTTTAGAAGAAGCATTGGATAAGCATTGGAAGCAGATATTACTGCCAAGGGACTGACGGATAGCGCCACTCAGACCGGGCGCCGAATGCACATTAGCTCTTATTTATGAGACCGCCCTCGCTAACATCACTCAATCTGTCGCCTTGCCAGCCCCTCAATTATTACGATACAGGATTTATATATTATTCTCGACTTCGTGGTTATAAACGAGAAGTATTTTATAGAAGAGATTGGAATTTATAAATTGGTTGTCAAGTAATATGATCATCATAGTCAGTGTTTATGGATATGACGTGTTAGTGAACACAAATACATGAGTGTGTTAGTTCAGCCATCTTATGTAGGCCAGATATTAGTCTTTATCAAACTATTATACGTTCTGCTAGTCGGCACGAAACTACTTCCCAATGGTACTCTCTATACACCGAAGTTGCATCGTAGATACAGTCTATAGATTGTTCAATGTCGGCGGCGGATCCACCGCTCTAGGACTGGGCTCAGCGCGTAAGTCGAACGTCCGTCGTACGTCGACTGCGCCAGGTTCTCCCCACACCTAATCTTTGCTCGAGTATTTTTTTCAATTATCGAACAAAGATTAGCTACTAACTTTGTAACCAATTACTTAATAAGAAAAATATACGACGGGTATTATAATTTTTTTCCTATCGCTTTATAAATCTGCCCATTAAATGTGTAGGGTCATAAGTGCGTGACCGAAAATAGGGCAAAAATCCATTATATTTACAAGGCTTTCAGCAACGGCTATCATTCAAAATACACTCAGAAAACGACCGCTTAGAATAGTAGGAAATTTGTCTAATAGCAATGGGATAGCGCGGGGTATACAAATCATTTTTCACGTCCATCTCTATATAATAAATGAAGGGTTGGAATATAAATAGAAGTTCAAGAACTGTTTTTGCACGCCCTGGGTTAGTCAAACACGATTTATGATAGCAGCACGCTCTCCGTAGTGGACCGTATTGTTAATATTTATTAGCCCTTTACCGCCAAAAATTTAATTTAAACTAACGATACCTTTGTTATAACTATGAAAATCCCAGACATTGCGGACGAGGTCAGCGACGAAACCACAACATGTACTAGAATATTAAAGCATTTTTTAAAGCGTGCTGTAAATAAAACTTTTTTAGAAAGATAAAAAAGTGACGGCATGGCTACAGTATGTGGGTGTGATCATCTTGAAATACCTACCTAATGAATGTGTTTGTGAAAAAATGTTGTATGTATTATAATACATATGGATCAGTCCGGGACTGTCGGAAAAATTTCTGACATATCGCATAAATAACACTGATAAAGAGTTATGTAACGTTTAGAGGTTATACAGATGCGCTGCCATCCTTTGTCATTCCACCTTCACGGGCCACCGGCTACTTACACACCGCACGAAATGTGACAGCACAGCTGTCACTTTGCGCCGGTCTCGTGTAAGCGAGAGGTACCTCCCCGGTCATGCTGGCCCAATTCGTTTGCTTGCTTGTGTAAGTGTAAATGTGGCCGTGTGTACCATGAGCTATTTATATAGTACTATACTAGCCTTCGCTCGCGTGGATTTCGGACTTCAAAAATGGTGTTGTTATTATTTATATATTATATTATTATTTATATATATATTATACATAATCTAATATTTACCTGAAATATAAATTATATTAAATATTTAATATCACCACAACTTCAAAACCAAACGTCCAATTTTAATCATTAAAAGACCAAATATTATCTACATAAGCTGTACTTATTGATGAAATAATTTATTTTGATAAGGATTAATAGCATGAGTAAAATAAACGCGTTTAAATGTAGTCCAAAAAAATTCAAGATTTTTAAATAAAAATGTGGTTGTTGTGCCTCACTCGACATATACAGGCTGTATGATAAAAGATTTTACATATTGAAGGAAACGATAAGTAATGTAACATATAACCAATATAAACATATGAAACCAAAATATTGGTTATGTAGTACAATGTAAACACACAGAATTTAGTCCAATATTTTTTAGTTTGTATGGTCACCTTACTTGCGGCGCCGCGCGTGGACCTATGAACGCGGTATCGAATCTGATGAAAAGAAAAAGTAATTAAACGCTTACCTCCTCACGTGCACGTAACAAACACTAGATATTGGTAAACTTATTAGGTAAGAGTAACTTAAACAAAACATAACATTTGTTCAAAATGTTCACCGCCACGCGCAATACAGAGCTCGGCACGTTTACGCATATTAACTTTGACCCGGTTTAACACAAAGGCATTACTTCGAACCTTATCAAAGGCCTATTCTGGATTTCAGTTCATCCCTGTTGTTGTACTCCGTAGCGTACACAAGTCTTTTCACTTCTCCCCACAAATA
>LUGF01042920.1:224034-240077 GCA_001625245.1 Calycopis cecrops
TATCTACATAAGCTGTACTTATTGATGAAATAATTTATTTTGATAAGGATTAATAGCATGAGTAAAATAAACGCGTTTAAATGTAGTCCAAAAAAATTCAAAATTTTTAAATAAAAATGTGGTTGTTGTGCCTCACTCGACATAGATGGGTATAGTAAGTAGCGGACTTTTTTGTAGATATTTATAAGATCTACAATTAATTATTCCATTTTATGGTTCTATATTTTGTAGTTTAGGCAGCGTACGCAAAATAAGTAACTTTTTTGGTTGTTTTTTTTCAGTTTGTGTCCGAAAAATCCAAATATCTTACGGAACCCTATTTTTTTCCAAAATAAAATAAAGGTTATGTTACTCGTGGATAATTTAGCTTTCGAATGGTGAAATAATTTTTAAAATCGGTCTAGTAGTTTTTGAGCCTATTCATTACAACCAACCAAACAAACAAAGTTTTCCTCTTTATAATATTAGTGTAGATAGCATCTCCATTTTGAGAAAAAATTCTCAATACTTTATAATATTATGAATAACGTCAGAGCATTACGTTGCTGCCAACGTTCATCAAACATGACAAGATGATATAGAAATATTAAAAATACTACAAGGATAAAATTTCGGAACTATTTACCCGAACATAGCGTATTTGCTTATGATCAGTGTAAAGTTGTTGATTATTCTTCTTAAAGTACTTACCATTATCGTTCCGATTTGTGTACCTTTTTTTGAATCAACATTTTGTTTTATGCTAAAAAGAGCCACAAAAAAGTTTGTGCTTTAGACCTGACCTGACACAACTGAAATAAAACTTATTTTTTGAAAAACAAATTCATCGTAGTTACAATGACTAACATGTCACATGATATTTATTTTACAAAAAAGTTTCAGTTAAATCGATATTTCAATATGAATGCCACTCCCATTGGTCTCGCCCGATATGTAATTTTTGCAACGCTTTCGCCAGCTTACTCCCCAAGTCAAGCGCGCGTATAGAAGTTTTACTTCAAAAAGTATTTAGCGGAAACGGAAATCTTGCACACTTTAAAATACGCGACAACGTAGCTGTTACTTTAAGATCATATCGTGTGAGCGAGAGATGAGCGCCTCACGCACGACGATACGCCATGTCCTGATCGACCTCCGGCTCATGTCGACTACCGGCTGGCGGAGTGGCACATAGCTCCGATAAGTGGAGCATATTGCGCCAGGGGTCGTTGTCGCCTAGGTCGTAGATGTTTATATGTATTATATGTATTTATATAATGAAAATTTTAAATATGTAAAATTTCTTAAATGTTTAAAAAACGTATCAAATATATTTCCGTTGTCTAGTACCCGTAACACAAGTCCTTGCGGTACTTACTAACCTGGTGTACAAAGTCCACATATTATATTATGATATTCAATACTTATGACGATGCAGGGATACAATCTTTTACAGGCGACGAGCCTTTTACGAAGGAAGAGGATAGGATATAAATATTAGTCACTCTCCAATAACGAGAACATCATTTTTTTTTCTAACGATAACAGACACCGCTCCATATCGTCATAGTTATCCTTTGTCATAATATTGTATCTTTTGGGTTTGGTAAAATGGTCCTTAGGACATAAACCTTGTCAATAAAAAAATATATAAATTTATTTCATTACTTAACAGTATTCAATAAGTCATATCGAGATCGATGTTACACGAGGTTTTTACAAACTTATTACCTATTGTAATTGCAGATGTCGATCTACACCGAAAATCTCACGTATCACTTCAATAAATTAATCGAGCTACTCATATTTAATCAGTCATACCAATTCCAAAGACTCAATGCGCAGTGTATTTGCAACTAAGCCTTAAACAAAAGGTTAGGGTGCCTTGTAAGTAATCCAGTTGCTTTGCATAATAAATTCAATTTTGTAGATTTTTTTCTAAGGCATTAAGGGTTTTACATTAATTTTATCGTACATTTTCTTTGGAAGTAAGTCTGATACTTACTGTAAATACATTATCATCGTCCTTACCTTTTCCCACGCAGCATATGCTTATATTTTAGTCCAATAGAAATTTATTTCAGAAGTTTGGGTTCGAGTTGGTAATTCGTAAGCCGCTCGATGTATTATGGTTTCAAGTGCGTGGGTATGCACTATTATCCACTTACCTATAGAAATCAACGCCTTATTTTAGTTTTCTATTAAAAAGCTTGAAATATTCCTTCGATCGAGTATACAACTATAATGTAATGTCCACATATATAATAATACGAAACGTCAGCCGAATTAACTCAAATCATAAATTTTTAGTGCTGCTGTAGAATAGCATAGAACGTGTTGCTGTTGTTTGGTATAACGAACTGAATATTATTTATTTAAATAATATTTAATTTATATATAAGTTGTTAACATTTTTATATAAAACCATCGAGCGACTATTCACATGCACAGCTTTCAATAAGCTACAGGGCCACCAAATTCGGCCAATAATAATTGTGCATGAACCAGAAAATGAAATGTCAAAAAGTGGGATGTAAAACAAATAAATTTTGATATAAACAGGAATATGACTGCTGAGTGTAATTCGTAGCATCTCTGACACTCATTAAAGTGTCACACAAAAAGAAAAAATAGCAAATTTGTGCCAAGTTTAATTGTGTTAATAAATCTGTTCCGAAACATTGAGGCCACTGAACTTTTATGATTTCGAACCATAGCCGCATACATTTTCTTTGAATTGCTACTGTTTATTGCTACAATAATAACTGAATTGCATTTAAGCAGATTAAAATATGAAACATAAAATTTTTGTCAACAACAATTTAAAAATAACTATATGACTTGTGGACTGTGTTGTGCATACCACGTTAGTATACCCATGTGGTTAGTTCCGTAAGGACATTAGCATAATAAACTTCTATTCGTCTCCGACATATATTTATTTTTTTTTAAACCTTAGGAAAATGTAAAAAGTTCTTTAAGATATTAATTTAAGTTGAATATTTCAAAGGTTTAAATGAAAATTTCAAAACGGTCGGTATAAAGATCGCGATGAAGTCAGAGGCCGTTGCAAACGGCCATCATCAGAGCTGAGTAAATATATGAGCGGAAATGTTCGCGTTTTAAGAGTTAAAACAACAGCAACGTTTATTACAGCTCAAAGTAAAAACTCTCCAAAGCTTTTACTGTAGAAGGACTAGATCTTCTAGTTTACCTAGATATAGCGTTCAACTTCGTCTAAGATTGTGTTCTCTAGTTGGTTCACTGTTGACACTACCAATAATTTGGAATTTGAAAGAGGTATGGCCATGTTGTGTTACAACCGAACGAGGCCGGAACGACTGGAGGCATACCTTTTGGCATCAGGTATCATCTACGCTTAAGAAACCGCACTTATGTCAGTTACACCTTTTGCGCTCCTTAAAAATCATCTTCGTTCGTAAGACGTAATCGCGCATCCGAGCGGCCAAACATTTTTTTATTGTTAAATATTAAGTGGTTGAAATTGTCTGCCGAATTTTCTTTAATATTAAAAAATTGTTTTTTTGTCCTCGTCGTAATATTAACGGGGAGACCCGTTAAGAACTACCGCCTTACCTAAGTAAATTTCCAACATGGAGATAATTTTTAATTATATAAAAGTAAGTTTGTATATTTTTTAAAATAAAAAATATGTTATTAAAATTATAATGCCATAGAAATGCCTTTTTTCTTTCTAAATGAATAAATAAATCAAAATGTAAATAGGTTAGCATAGTCGAAGTCTAATTCGTATAGCAATTCACACGTATTTGTTCAAAGCTGAAATAAAAAAACTAACAAACAAAGTGAAACAAAAATACAAACTATACCACAATACAATACACGGACATATTTCTCCCCAATATTGTTTGAGTATCAAACCGACGCGGTGTTCCAATAATAGTCGAATAGGGTGAGCTGTGCAACCACTGAAAATTGCACAAAAATTCAAAGGGAACCTGTGTAATTAAAACTTCTATCTCGGCTACGTATCAGCAAGATTAGTAGAAAGTTCTGCGATGGGATATTTAAATATCGCATGTAGGATATAAAGTAATAACATAAAACACATTCCAAAAAGTACGAGGCTCGAATAACTGAATGATTGAATAAAGACTAAAGCTTTCTACTTCTGTTATTGGATAGGATACAGGAGTATTTATTTTACTTAGGTTTACACCTAACTTTCTATGCCCTCTCTGTCCTTTTCCTGTAGGCCGGTTATCCGACACATCGAGAGATTATAATGAAAGTAATATAATATATGTGGACATGTAATAGACATACATTTTTGGCCCTAATATCTTAATAAAGACGAAAACATGCTGCAATCAATCTCCGTGATTGATAATAATGTTACGAGTGAAAATATGGATGTTGCGCTGCTGTGAGTTGTTTATTCATGTTATTGCCCACTCTATGAATATAACAATATAAACAAACAAAATTTAAACATCAATTAAATAGTAAAGGTCATCTAGAAAAACACTAAATGTAGTATTTATTTATCGTTGTAGGTCAATCACATGTGAACTCGAAATCTTTTTATAAAAATATTTTTGATGTTAAATTTAAAATAATATTTTTGAGATATAAACTTAATGAATGCAAAATATTATTAGTGAGGTGTGCTGTTGAACTATAATGTGTAGTCTTGGCAATAATAGTCATATTGTTTGTATTATTTGTACATAAGTTTTAACTGAAAACTAATTTAACTTTTAAGTGTAATAATATGATAGTTGGAATGACATAACTCAAAGAAGAATTGCAAGTTTGATACGGCAAAAGTTACGTATCAAGTTTTATGTAGTAAAATGTGTCTAGTTCGGTAAGTGTTGCAATTTGTTAAGGATCATATCAAAGTAGGAGTTGGCAAACAGGTATGAGGTTAGTTACGTTTGCAGAAGAATGGATAAGTGGTAAACATATTTGTTGTCATGAAAAATCTAGCAAAGTGCTCTCTTGTCATCCCGGTAGGGGGTTAAAATAAGGCAGCTATTCGAAATCGCAATGCGGTCACTTGAACTGTGAAAAAGATATTCAACTTTTCCGCATAACTTGATCTCACAGACATATACGACAACAAAGGCGTATCAATATTTATTTCCATTTAAACCTCATAACTGGTTTAAAATATTTTACTACGTATCACCTGAGCCTACAAATTCGGTATGTATAAAGCCCTAAAAGTTTATTGAAATTCCTCATCACTCATATTGTTCACCAGCGAGTAGTAGGCTTAAAACGTGATGATGATGATCGTGAAGAAACCTACAAGGTTAGTATTAGAATATAGATTTATTTAGTCAATGTGCCTAGGTGATATATATTTTTTTATTATCTTGCGCCACTGGGCTTTACGTGTGACCGATTCAAACAGTCATTATGTAAATCTTCACACTCCAACACGTTTTCGCAACATTTGGCAAAGAAAATTTAATATTTTTTTACATATAAAATCTTGATAGTAGAAGAGCCGCCGTACATACCTACTATAATTCTAATGGATGTTATGTGTAATGTTATTGTTTGTACATCCAAAAACAAGTATGATAGCTTACATAAATAATCATTATCTCGCTCGTATGTTTCGACAAAAGGGAAACGTGGACGTGCGTGTTTGACTTACACTAAATCTGCTATATACTATATCTTTCGAACAAACTTAAGTATTCCTACAAAAAAGGGAACTTAAATTGATATTTGAAAGTTACGACCCGTACAAAAGTAAAACTAATTTACGTAACTGTAAAAGTGTTAGTCAGTTCCGTGTTTCTATTACCCTATTCACGAACGCGCCTCGTCAAAGTAACGTAGTAAAGTAAATTTGCGATACAACCCGACCCCGACATATTTCTGGTATAGTTTCTTTTCCACACCAAATTTGTCGTTTTATGACGGGCGCCGTATTTTCCGTAGTTTAATATTTTTTTCTCTTTTCAGCCTCGACCTACATTCGAAGTGCATTTTCATTATTTAAATAATAATATATTTTGTGTATGTGTTTTTGTTGATCTTGTTAGATACAGGAATATGTTTAAAATGATACCTACTTTAACATACTAGACTCACTACTAATTTTTAGAGCTATTAAGTCACGTTTCTTCAAGAATCAAAACGGCATAATGTTGACTGTATAGCAGAGAAATAAACTGCGATAAAATTCATTAAAGTTGTTTTATTGTAATAACGCCACTCTGTCAAAAATGTCACTTTTTCTGAGAAAAAGTCTTTACACAAACCAAACACGTAGGCTAATTATAAGAATTAGTTCTCGGTAAAGTTTGTTTGAACACTTTTTTTGTTGTCTGAGCGGTGAACGCCAATTTCCTGGCTCGTTAGAGCGCGGAAGTTTATAATAATGTTAGAGGAAGTGACTCCTCCCACATTTAATTACGTGCCACCCATCGGCCGCGCCCTGGCTTGTAACCGGCTTATGGCAATGAACTTATGTGTTTCTTTAATTATTTTTATAACAGATTGAGGTATAGTCGTTACATGGCAGCCAAATTAGATCTACTCGGCGACCCCCCGATGATGCTGCCACCTTCTCGCGGTAGGGGGACTTGCGTGCATCTGTGATTGAGCCACTCGCTGAGTCGTGCCCGGTTGGGCCACTCTGGCCCCTGGGTAGCGTAGATAAAGATATTCTTCTGCGTTACCAAAAAAGAGGTCTACTCGGTGAGGACTAATTTACACGAGATCGCCTTAAAAGTAATGGCTATGCCGTCAGGTTTTGTGCGGTTTGCGTATAGCCGGTTGCCCGTTGGCCTAAGGGAGTTGGGTTCACCTCAATGATCTACGGCAACGCATCTGCGCATGCGAATGGATGTGGGGAACGATTGCTCGTTTTCCCCCCTAAGTTAAGAGACATTATAATATATTAGAACATTTAAAAGCTAAACTTTTTTTTTATTTTTGTTTTTGAAACTAAATTAAAATGAGGCAAAGGATGTAATACGAGTCTTCCATAAAATATGGACCTTATACTTGTTATTATTGTGTAACTATTTGTACCTAATCTAAACAATATTGTATAAAATATTGTATCAATATAATTCCGTCATGACTTTATAGATCTATAGAAATGGAACTTACTACAAATAAAAAAGTAGCCTAATGCAATCACAAAGCTGACGATAAATTGCTCTGGCAAACTATTAATAGAAATAAGATGAAGCCGATACTCGAGATCAACCACTGACATACTTCTTGAAGTTTTTATTTTATATCTCAGAGTAATTATTCATAACTTTTAATTATCTACATTGTGCCATATTGCTATGGTCATCGTCATCTAGTCAATACTAAATTAGTAACTAAATATAATATGTAATGATATTGTTCGATATCAAATCGGCACTGGACAGGTGAACATTCCTACGAATATTGTAAAATATTATGTAAGTTTGCTTGTAACGCTTTTATGTGAACGAAACTTTTAATAGACAAATGACATGACTTTTCATTTAAAAACTACAAAACATGGAAACGTTTGAAGCATGGCAGGTAAAAGCTAGTTAGCTAGTTATTATATAATTCGTTAATTAAACACATTAAATTTAAAACTAACATTATATTAACATATAAATTATGTACTTACTTTTTTCCAGTACTACAAACCTACTAAAATTTCTTTGACAAATTGTAGATATGTAAAAGTACATTATGCTAGAAATACGTATATTCACACCACACCCCGTACGAGTCTCACATGTAACATATCAGGGAGATAAATATCTTGGAAACTTAGAGTACGAGGTAATAAACACGTGCTGCACCAATTTCCCAGGTCACTCGTAAGCGTCCTCCTCCGGCGGCCATAATAACTGAGAACATGGCCGCACATAAATTACCGCCTCGAGCGTGCTTGTTACTTGCTACTGCAGTTTCATCTGATATAACAGATATCAGATTTCTTATGTTAATACGAGGATACTACAAGTGTAACGAAAACATTGATATGTAACCAAACTATAACAGTACCAAATTGAAGGAAAATTTACTACAAATACCTTACACTACTGGATACCACTACCAGATAGAGAGATCTCTATCAAAGAACCCCAAAACGGGAGGTCTATTGTCATGTTTGTTCAAGAAATTACGAATTCTAACAAATTATCACTATACAGCGAACTTGTTTGATTAATTACGTATCTATAGCCGTTGGTCGTCATTGAAAGGCTCCAAGTTCTAGCTCACACCCTTATAGGTATATAGGTATATTCAAAATCTTCCATCATCCGGGATATCAGAGAAATATGATTTTAGTATATCATAATATTATTTCTGTAGTTTTGTTCCAGTGTAACTTTAATGTTGCTATATCATTTTTTTAATATCTGTGGTATTTTCAACGTGTTACTTGTGTATTTTACAATATTATGTAGAGCAAAACCGGAGATGTAAACATTATATTGTAGGTACTAATAATAAACGCCATCTATAATTTAAGATGCGCAACTTTAAGGGTTAAAAATATCTCCGAGCTCTGACATAGCTGCGCTTTTTCGCAGCTTTTATTTTATTTAGTAATAATTAGAGCTCTTTCCACGCAATTATATTGCCGGCACAATTAATTCTTTAAGTGCTATTTGCTAGCCATTTATTAATTACAATAGAGTCCACTTTATGACAAGCCGTAACATAATCCCGAGATGACCCAAATATCTCCCTTAATATATATAATTTAGACAATTGAGAATGTATTTCAGTCAGTTTCAACAAACAGTCGTTTGTGTATTTGTTAGGGGATATATTCTTATAAATAGCTGCATAGATTTTACATAATATATTAAAATTAGTTTTTTATATATAATTTAGTGTAATTAAGACGCCAATGCGTAAATAGAGAATTTTATTGATTATCGACGTCCTTATACATCAGTATATTTATTATGCACCTAATTCGGCTGAAATTTAGCTAGACGCTATCACATTACTACGAACGTACGTACGCAGTACCTAATTTGGCTAGGACGACATTATATTAGTATGAAAGTAGAGAGCGAGGTATTGGACTTCGATATGTCAAGATGGTAACGATATATTTACGCTGTAACTATAGTTAATTAATTTAACTATTGCTTATTTTGTTATTTTTTATTAGTACGCGAAGAGAAAATATATTATTTACATATTCGTATCGTATATCTATTGCGTTTAATACATTAGTTTGCTCTACAACTATTTGGCTAGGTACAGACTAATGAAGTTGAATACATTTGAATCTCGCAGCGTCTGTAGTCTGTGGGCGGAGGCTGTGCACACACATTAGCTATAGCGCTGCTGCCGAGTAAACATCATCAATCAGCCCGCGCCGACTGTACTACACATTTCGTTTGCGATGCAACTAAGTACAGTTCGCCGCGAGAATAGCGCCTCTACGTAGACCTTTCTGAGCAATTTAATATGGGTGTAGAATTTATATGTTTGTACCTTAAGTTATTTTATCATGCGTATTTAAATACGTAGAGTTTTTGCCAGTTAAGGTCGATCGCAGAGAAATGTGTCCTGAGAACCAATGCATTGAATATTAGTAACTTTTTAATTCACAAAAACTTCACAATTCACACCACAAAATATATGAGATAATATAATAATGAATCACCATTATATAACGTAGAAGTAAACATTCATTCAAAACAATAATGTTTAGCCGAATATCGAATGACCAACTAACTAATAATGGTGCCAAATATTGAGTTGCAAAAAATCTGCTAAACTAACCTTTAAAAAACGGCCAACTACACGTGATGCTATTGTTTTTATTTTCACTAAACAACAAAAACGCTACATGGAATTTAATAGAAAAACAATAATAATAGAATACCTTCTTGTAGCGCTGCAGTGCACTACAAGAAGGTGCTTTGTGATAGATAGGCCTGATCACAGGCCTGATAGCAGGAGTCAATTCCAACGTCAGCTTTGTAAGCTGCCTCTCGTTACATAACACCTACGTGAAATCATGATTGTGGGCTTAAAAGACTTCCATGAACTATTGATGGAATGGAATGTAAGGGATGTCAGTCATAAAAAGGCTGCATCTGCAAGTTTGCTTCTTTATGAATGAAATGTGACACAGCATAGTTATTTCTAAGCAGGGTGTGATTGGTAGGAGAGGTACCTTCCTGGTGCTGCCAAGCTACCTTCTGCTGAATTTCAGCAATGTTTACTACCTGTTATTTAGGATCGTATTATAATTTCTGTCTGACTGTACTTACGATTGTAGGCAGTAGCGCAGTTGGCAGAATCAATGACATGTAAGATAATATTTCATAAGCTCAACGTACAGACTGACTTGTTTGAACTTCGTACGATAAATAATTGAACGTTATTTATTATTTACTGATGAGAAAATGGCGTAGTTTGTGTTTTAGTAGCGTGTTTTAATAAGAGATGGTCAGGTCTATCAGCATTCCTTTTTTTATTGACACGCAGGCACATTTATGTGTGATACCTAGGTGTATGGGTGGCCTCTAGACTTAATACACATTATGTCAGACGATACTTGGGGGTACAATTCTGACTAAACCCCTGCGGGTTCACCTTCGAGAGGGAATGGGGTCCTTCAATATACCTATGTTATTAAATATGTAAAAAAGAAATTCGAAAAATAGCGTTACAAAATTGCGTGAATTGATGAATTTGAAATTAGGTACTACAGTTGAAGATTATAAGGAGATGTGCAGAAATCTAATATAAAAATAAAACATGCAGTTGATTTTATTATTTTAATGAAATAAAACGGTTAACACACTACTCATATAATATTTCGACATGATATTTAGGTTTTGTTTACAAAAAAACGTTTCTGTATTCGAAGTAGAATGGACTATTTTTATAATTGAAATTAAATTTCGCGGGTGATCTGATCTGATGATGGAAAATGTGTGTCTCAGCTCCGACATGTGAATCTAATTTACTCTATGATTTTTAAGATACAATTTGCAGTAAAACTTTACTATTTCATACTAATTTACAAATTAGTATGTCGAAAGGACTTTCTTAGATGACTGCGTTTTACGTAAATTTATAATATTCAAAACATCTTTACATTATTATTTTTTTTTTATTATTTAAATAATAGAGTTTGCAGTCGCATACAATTAGATCGGTTTCACAAACATAGAAATCCAAAGCGATCATATTTGTGAATTTGGACAAAGAATATAAAACAAAATAGGAAGTAAAAGTCATACTTTATTTAGAAAGTAACCCAAGCGACATGCAAATTTCCTTTATTAAATACTCCATGTTGTTGCCAAAGATAAAATATACTAAGTTAAATAAAATAAAAAATAAGTGAAATACTATAAAGGATGTATGAATTTTCCTTATAACTTCGAGGTACTGCGCATGTGCGCTGAATTTGCTCCTTGCTCGCTGTAAATCCGCAAACAGTTGCAACCCTACCGCGAAAGGGGAGCCTGCGTCCGCCATTTTGAAATTTACGACGCCGCGAAATTGAAACAAGAACTTTTAAAAGTATCATGCATTTGTAATTGTTTATTGTAAATGTCATTTCTAATATTTATTTTAAGTAGTTTAAACTTTAATACATTTTTTTATGTAATTTAAAGTAACAAAAGTGAATTCAATAGTGTGTTTAATAATTGTGAAAATGTGTTCGTTGCGTTTCGTATTTATTTTGGGATTTTCAGTGTATTTTCAATGTACGGATTCTGTCGGTAAGTTCGTGTATTATTTTACTAATTATTATTTTTTATTTATTTATTTTCCCCGATGTTTACTTAAAAGCTAACATCCAAACATAACCTAAGATCCAAACAAAACAATTACATTTATTTAGGAAAAAAAAATATTCACGCATAATGCAAATGATGATTCGCGCAATGCCGCGCAATTTGGCCGGCACGGCCCGTGAGGTACCTCTCGCTTACATGATACCGCTTTACAGTGATACCTAGATATGCTGACGTGTTTCGTAATTTGTTAGTATCGGGTGTCCAGTGCAGGGGAGGAGAAAAGTGGGACGACGCATCTGCATGTAATCACGGGAATTTCCTTGGGCTGTTGGTAGGTATTATAAGTCTCCGATACACGTTTATCCCATACAATATAAAACCTATAGGTATGGTTTACCAACCGACTGCCTACCAAGGATTTGACCTTTTTTCCGTTAAGTGGAAAACGTAAGCGTCCTATTCACAATAAATAATTTGTGTCAATAAAGTCTAATGCTACCGAGAGTACCTACCATTTTTTATATTAAAGAATATTAAAAAAACCGTTTTTTAATTTATTGATTGTTTAAAATAATTTTCACCGCTATCGCTGATGATGATTACAATGCTACGTACTAATAAGCACGTAATATTAAGCACTTAACTTACAACTAAATTTATTATAATTTACTTTAGTACCTAAGGTACATATTTACATTTCCAGTTGTATGCATGTGTACGCAAGTGGGAAATTACACAAACATAAACATAGCTACAAATACGTTGGCGTCTAAGAGTATTGCAGCCAAAGTTTCATACTTTAGTACGTATGCTAGGAAATGAAGAGGATATTTATATTTGAATTTAATAGGGATTTTACGGCTCGACTGTCATGCACACTAGTGACAGAAACGTGCATATTTAGGAGTGATTTATAATAATATGATAATACGTTACGAAATAAACTCTTATTACTTTTTTAAAGAATTGCGCGAATGGAGAAATATGGTAATAACGGTACAGTTGAAGATTACAAGGTTGATGTTTAACTGTAAGGGAGAGGCGTTAAATGAAACTACATATTTAGTGTATCATATGGCATATCCGTGCTACACAGCACAGGAATTTCTTAAAGTTTTTTCTCACTTCGTATACGCTGCACCCTAAGCTGATCGCTAGTATGGGCGGCCGGGGTTATTCACCCCATTCGAGGTTCCTGCTCGATGTAGCCTCCCAGTACAAAGCATAATTATATTTTTTCGCTATTTAACTTGTTTGAAAAAGTATTTTCGTATACTTGTCGTAAAATTTTTTTGTTAGTTTTGGATAAACTGTAGGCACTTAGAGTACATGTGGATTAATTTAACGCCTTTAACTTATATCAACATTGTATATCAATAATAACTTCAGGAAATGAAAACATCATTAAAACCTTATTGCATTTAGAAAGTACTTTTCTAATGGTGCCTTTTCATTACACTTTCGATTGCTATGTAGCAATAATTCTATCTTTTACAAGACGTATTTTATCGTTGGTATTGAATTTATGAATTTGCAGCTCAAAATAGGGTATAGTACTATAACGTTATACAAGGTTTGTCGTTTACTTAAGACCCTTATGTAGCTACTGAGATCATCATTTTTAGTAAGATGTGGTGCCACACTGCATGGTTGCATGCAACCGAAATGGGCCGGCACGACCTCCCCGGTCGTACCTCTCGCTTACACGAGATCGTAAAGTGACAGCTGTGCTGTTGCGTTTCTTGCAGTGTGTAAGTAGCCGGTGGCCCATGGAGGTGGGAGGAGAAAGGAGGGGAGCATGTATGTGGATGTCTATGTGCGTCAGTAGTCATGAAAAAGGCCCCGACTGCTCGTCACCCACCCAAACAAAAAAACATCGGTTGTCTGTAAAGTCGATTTACTGACGATAGTTGAACGTGACAACGTCTTAAGAAAATACTGATGGAATGGTAGCATTTTTCAAAAGAAAATTTTAATTTCATTTGTTTAATAGATTTGTATGTATATAGAGAAAGAGGTAATTGGAAATGGTATGTTAGATTGCAAGTTATTTGTATAGCAGATATATAGTTCGTCTAATGCATAACAGATGGCGTTATCACGTATCCTACATCGCGCTATAGCTTGCACAATTCTATTTGGTTAGGTTGTTCATACAAATACCTAACCGTGGTTTCGTTAGATGTGACCAAGGGCCATCGGATCTAAAGTTTGACCGTGGGAACATGTAACTGGTTACTGGTCCAATTTAAATTTTTTGTTCCTTTATTTTGCAAATAATCCTATAGGGCATAGGCTATAACATGCAATTCAACAGCAATGTGCTTACGGAACGTAATATTGTTCGGTCAATCATTCATTCAAAACAGGACATGTACAATGTACATTTGACAACTAGGTAACGCCGCATGTTGTCAAGTTTTTTGGAACAGCCTGCTCTATCGATTTATAAGACGTTATCACGTCAAAAACCCTGCGCCATTATTCAAGTAGTGAGAGGTTTCATCCCTGTCGTGCAGCCCCACTTCAGCTAGATCTAAGTAATGACACTTTAGTATTGTAATACTGAAAACGATTCTGGTATAAACTACGTCTGCGAGCTTCAGTTTGACAAACGGTAATAGGGCCATACCTTTACCTTTCACTTAAAATTACCTATTTATTTTTATACACTTCAACCCAATTCCATACAAAATAAAGAGTATTTAATACTAGTACGTACTACCAACAAATCTTGGCCACCTCCCATAAAGATTCTGTTACGCGAGCTCCGCTTCCCTCTAGAGGCACATTATTTCCTATAAGGTATCGTGCTAAGTGGCTGTTTCTCCTTTTGGAGTGTATTTTTATTTTACTCTTTATTCCTACATTTTATACAGAAGGTAACTGTGAAAAAGCAAGCAAATGATATAAAAATATTACTGTTACCATTTCCCACTGTCAGTTAAGATAGAGGTAAGTTTTATTATAAATTTTATTGCTTAAAGGGAGGGGGGGGGTGTAGACTCTATTTATACTTAAACTTTAAGTTAAAGAGAATGAGTATTTTCAATAGCAAATAATGTCTTATTTGTTTTCCATGATACGAGTACAAACATAATTTATTATGTAGATCTTAAATAAATAATTACTTTAATATATTATACACTCTTTTGCAAAAAAAACGGGCGGTTTTGATTTTTTTCTTTCCTGAAAACAATATGATACAAAAAAGGATTTAAGTCTTCTTAATATATTACTGGCCGGTCGTAAATGTGTCGTGATGCCAAAAATGTACATTCGAAATTCAAATTTTGACTGATCTTATTTTAAAAAGAATACCAATTTTTTGTACAAATTCTGGCGGGAATCAACGAAAGTTGCTGTTGTCTTTGAATAAGTTTTAGGCTATTTTTTATGGTTTCGTTGAATTAGCTGCTTATAGAGACATTTAAAATTATTGTTTTTAATGCTTAGTGGTCTGGATGATGGCAGATAAAATTGTAAGAGCCAGCAAAATTATTGCTTTACTTGAAGAGGGCTGTAGCCAATGTTATGTGGCTCAAAGGCTAAATGTAAGTCGTTCAACAGTCCAAAGAACCTGGCAGCGTTATCAAGAGACGGGTTCCATGAAAAGAAGGCCTGGATCTGGAAGAAATCCATCCACTGAACCAAGAGATGATCGTTTTCTGGTGAGTCAAGCTTTGAGAAATCGCAAATCTTCGTATTCGGACCTCAAGAACAACCTTGAAGACGTAAGAAATGTGCAAGTTAGTCTATGGACGGTCAGGAGGAGGCTTCTCGCTGCCAACTTACATAGTCGTCGCCCCGCCCGCGGTCCCAAATTACTCCGTGAGCACCGTGTTGCCAGACTTCACTTTGCTCAAAATTGTGTACCATGGACTCAAGAGGATTGGGATAGGGTATTGTTCTCTGATGAAGCCAGGATATCACTTTATGGTGAAGATCGACGTCGGCGAGTGCTGCGAACACTAGGGGAGCGTTATGCAGAGGTCTGCTTTGAAGAAATAACGCCTTACGATGGAGGCTCTGTTATGTTTTGGGCCGGGATAACCTCTTTAGATCGTACAGAGTTAGTCTTCATCGAAAACGGCACATTAAATGCACATCGCTACGTGACGGAAATTTTTTCACCTCATGTACAACCCACATTAGCCGTTCTTGGCGAAAATTCGATTTTTATGGATGACAACGCTCGTGCCCAACGATCAGTCGTTGTAGGCGCTTACATGATGGAGGTCGGAATCCGTCGTTTGGATTGGCCAGCTCGAAGTTCCGATCTCAATCCTATTGAGCATGTTTGGGACCTTCTCAAGCGACAAGTGAGAT
>LUGF01042936.1:40990-55594 GCA_001625245.1 Calycopis cecrops
TTTTTTTATATCTGTGGACTTAACACACCACTTTAGTCTAACCCCGTGCTAAGTACGGAAATACATTTAATATGTTCTATATATTTAAGAAGTTTTACATATCTAAGATTTTTATTATAGAAATACATATAAACGACCAGGCTGGCGCAGTGGTACAGGGCTCGAATATGTAGAGCATGTTGCGCCAGTGGTCGCGGGTTCGAATCCCGCCTTGGCCATGGATGTTTATCTATGTATTATATGTGTATTTCTATAATAAAAATCTTAAATATATAAAATTTCTTAAATGTATAAAAACTTATTAAATATATTCCGTTGTCTAGTACCCGTAACACAAGTCCTTACGGAACTTAGCACGGTGCTAGGCTAACGTGGTGTGCAAAGTTCAGAGATATTTATTATCATTATTATTATTTATTATATAATACTATGTATTATATGATAAACATCCATGACCAAGGCGGGATTCGAATCCACGACCCCTGGCGCAACATGCTCTGCTCATCCAAGCCTTTTACCACTGCGCCAGCCTGGTCGCCTAAATTAGTAAGGGGTAGTGCCATGCTGCTGTGATATCGCGTTTCGTGGAGCGTTTGGAGGAGAGGAGAGAATCTGCGTAAATTCCATGGCATTGCTTTGCTGCTTCGCTGTTTGCCCAATTATATTACAAACAATAAAAATACAGCGTGCCTTATTTCGTTTCTTATGGAATATAATGTAAAAAAAGGCAGAGAGTACCAAACGCCCTTTTACGAAAGCTTGTGATCCTGATACACATCTTTCGCTTCAACAATACGATATCGACAATATTATATCCGACTATTTGAGTCCTTCCGAGAAACGCGTCTTTGATCTTCAAAACGAACGTCGAAATATAAGAAGGTCCAGCATTTTCACGGATGAGAGCGTTTCTGAAATATGTATTACTTTTCTTCCTAAATAAACACGTGCTATGTATTTACCGAGATATGTATAATGGAAGGGGGACGCGGAGGGACAAGAGGGAGCGAAGGAGGTACGAAGGGGGTCGAAGGGGTATTCAAACTCTCGCCACGGGGCGATCGGTGGGTCAATATTTGCACGCCACAGCTCTGGTGATGCGTCCGTCGCTTCCGATATTGCTTCCCGTACGATCTAAGATACTGTAGATCATAGTCTCTATATAAATATGAATATGTAGTCTTATGTACGAGGGACTACTTCATCTTAATACACTTCATAAAACATGTCACTCAGATCTTTAAAATGTTTTGAATGTTAAAGACCTTATCCACACAACACTATCTCTTACACTATTCGAAAGCAAAATTAAAAGTTTATTGTTACTTAAATCCTACTAATATTATAAATGCCAAAGTTTGTATGTTTGTTTGTCTGTATGTTTGTTTGTTTGATACTTCTTCACTCAAAAACTGCTGAACCGATTTTCATGAAATTTGCCACACAAAGAAAGGGTAACTTGGATTAACACAGGATAGTTTTTATCCCGAAAAAATGTTCCTATGGGATGCCATTGAACGATTTTCTTTTTTCCACAGGATCGAAATTCACGCGGGTGAAACTGCGGGGCGCAGCTAGTAACAAATAAAACAGGAATGATCTCGAATTTAGACACCTACTAAATGACGACCTGAATGACTTTTTGGCGAGTTAAAAAATCTGCCACAACCAAACTTTGATTGAAAGATTTCTTCAAAAATTCTAGCCCCGACCAACTTACCCATTTTTAGGTTATGTGCATCAGAAAAGGAAACCTTTTGGTATCACTTCGATGTTCTCTTTGAGATCTATCTTTGACCTTGTGGTCTTTTTAGGAGTTCGTGGCAGAATGTAGCTGGAAATCATGTCCCGCACTCTCTATAATCTATAAGCATAAAAAATAGTAAGAGCTAGTGCCACACTGCAAGCTTGCATCCAGCCGACTTGAGCCGGCACGACCGCTAAGTGACAGCTGTGCTGTCGCGTTTCGTGCGGTGTGTAAGTAGCCGGTGGCCCATGGCTGTGGGAGGAGAAAGGAGGGCAGCGCATCTAAATATGCGGATGTATATGGGCGTCGGGAGTCATGAAAAGACTCCGAATGCTTGTTTGCCACCCTATACTAAAAAAAAATACTATCCTGTGTCACAGAACCATGAAATGTAGCAAAAAGTGAGAGAGAGCAAAGCTTATAAAGGTAAACGTTCTAATCGTTGTAAGCTATAGTAAGGGTCAATTCACACCAAAAGCGCGGCGAAGCGCAGGTTATATTGTGTTATATGAATTTCAACTTTATAATAATTACTATGATACTTATTATCGCATGAGAAACTCGGACGAGTCGCGCGGATTCCCGCGACTGCGCGAGAATTCGCTGGACTTCGCGCGGAAGTCGCGAGAATTCGATAATAAGTACTACAGTAATGAAAATAAAGTTTAAATTTATATGATACTGAAAGTGCGCTCCGTTTCGCCGCGCTTTTGGTGTGAATTGAGCCTTATTTCACCAAAAAAAAAGTATGACAAACATATATGCAGTTATATACAAAATAAATGTACGTACCATTCACGAGAGTTCGTCAAGTTTTACAAGTTGTCTGGTTCTCACTTGAACGGGTTTTTATTTCTTTTTCTCTCTCAATAGAATCGAAATTGAGCGCTCTCTCAGTGGAGTATTGGGTCTGGATTTACGCCCGGGGCCTGACGGAGAGGCGACCAATATGCGATTATTTGCACGCGTCCGACTGTCAAAGAGATGGACATAAAACTTATAGCTGTAGACGATAACTTTACCCGATTGCAATAGGAGGGTATAGTTTTCGAGCGTGCGTAAATTTCTATGTTACCTGTACAGTTTGTTACATTTTAGCCTAGGAGACATCGTTAGATTCATCCAATGGAGTATTAAAGGAGAATAAAACATAGAAACAAATCTGCGTAGCCTCTATATCAAACTCTCTCTAGCACACGATGCTACGTTTTTCTTCAAATAAAAACACTGGCACGGTAAAAAAAAAACGAGCAAGAGCAAATGCCCTATCTATAATAGGACAAAAAAAAAAGAAGAAAAAACCCTGGTATCGTGAAGGCAGAGGTGAAGGAAATATACTACGATAGGGACCTACAAGATGTCCAACTGTTAGTTTATAAGTCATGAAATAGAATCAATAAATAGAACAATAGTAAATTATCAAATCGACCATAAATAAAGAAATTCACAATCCTTTCAGTTTAAATTAAAAAGAAATCTTGGAAAATATTTGAAATGGAAAACATTCTCGCTATCGAATACTTCACAAGCGCAGCCACAACAAAGCGCCAAGTTCAACTGCCAGCGCATTCAACACTGACTTCGCAACTCGCCGCTATTTCTTCACTGTTCTACAATACGAAAGTTTATCCACAACACAATATAGAGTTCGTATTATAAAACAATTGTAGTTTTACGGTCTGGTTATTTATTAAATAGTCTCTGAAATTTAGATTCGTTTTTAGGGTTCCGTATCTCAAAGAGAAAAAACGGAACCCTTATAAGATCGCTTTGTTGTCCGTCTGTCTGTACGTCTGCCAAGACGGTAAGACGGTCCGTCTAAATAGACAGTTGCGGCACACATTTATCAGGCGAATTAGTTATAAGTTGATAATGATTTTTCCAATGATCTACATATAATTTACTAGTTTTCAGATTTATTCCTATATATGTGCTATAAAGTTCTTACTTCTTGCCAAATTTTACAACTCCAGGTCAACGGGAAGTACCTGATAATTTTAGGTTTCCGACAAAGTACGTTTTCATACAAAATTTGTGCATAATTGTCTATAACTTTTTATTTCGTTAACTTAGAAGTGTGATTTTTTCAAAGCATCAAGACGTAACTGACCTTCGTAATTGACATTCAATTTCAGCTTAATCCCTTCACGCGTTTTAGAGAAAAAGGTCTTGAAAACCATGCATTACGTTTGGATTGTTCTTCCCATTCATACGGAACCCTCGGTGTGCGAGTCGGACTCGCACTTGGCCGGTTTTTTATTATTTATTGGTTACTTTTTTAACGCCCTGGTCTCGCGCCCTGCGCACGCTCAATCGAGTAGCCGATAGCATCGACTTATTTGTATGTTCGAACTACATTATATATATTGTGTAATAATTATTAATTTGGATTTGAAAGGAAATTTGTATTGTAATTTTTGAATATTAAATTAGGTTATTATTGTAGTTAGGTTGTTAAGTTGACAATATGATGGTAAGAGGTAGTGCCACACTGCATGCTTGCATGCAGTCGAATTGGGCCGGCACGACCGGGGAGGTACCTCTCGCTTACACGAGACTGGCGTAAAGTGACAGCTGTGCTGTCGCGTTTCGTGCGGTGTGTAAGTAGCCGGTGGCCCATGGAGGTGGGAGGAGAAAGGAGGGCAGCGCATCTGTATAGCCTCTGTGCGGATGTTTGTGGGCGTCGGTAGTCATGAAAATGGCTCCGGCTGCTCGTTTGCCCTCCTATATCATAAAAAAAAAAAATATTCTTAGTTTAAATTTTAGTTAACCCAAATATTAAGCCTGGTATATTTAAATTGTATTTTTATATAGATTATATGACACTTAATTGTATAGATTTTAAATAATTTTTAATTTTAATATAATGAAATGGATTGTTATGGCTTCATCTATCGCATTGGGCAACTGTAATGATAGATAATTAGTTGTTCAATAAATAAATAAAAAATAATAAAATAAATAAACTTGATTACTTGACTGCGACAGAAAGAAGAGTAACTCTATGAGCAAAATCACCGAAAAACATTAAAAAATTACTGTTTATGAATTTATTTCTTAGCAAAATCACATAGTAAAAGTACCGCCCGGAATTGTTGCCGAATCGTGCCGAATCGACTGAAACATAATATTGCTTACACGACAACAACATAGTGACTGGGTATATTGAAATATTTTTAATCTAGCACTCGGTGCTAGATTCGTTGTGTTTCGACAAATGTTTCGGCACCTTCTCCAAAGACGGGCAGGGGGCATAACAGATAGTTACTACTAATATTATAAATGTGAATGTTTGTTTGTTTGTTACTACTTCACGCAAAAACTGCTGAACCTATTTTCATGAAATTCGGCACACACATAGACTTATACCTAACTTGGATTAATACATAGGAGAGTTTTAACCCGAAAAAATGTTCCTACGGGATGTCATGGGGTGATTTGCTATTTTCCACGGGATCGAAATTTACGCGGTAATACCGCAGGGCGCATCTAGATGTATTGTCTATATTTATCAGATTGAAAATTCCCAATTCCCACACTTTTCGGTCCTACCTTCGTTCGGATTCGAACCCGGGACCTCAAGATATATTATGGTTGAACATACTTACCAATAAACCACTAGCCTCTAACTCGTACGTAACTTAAGTTTTTGGAGTGTTATGTACGAAAAACTAAGTTAATCCTTTTGTCTTCGTAGACACACCCTTATTAAATTCATCTATGCCGATATTACTGTCCTTTAAATTATAATATGCAACTTTTAACAGCGTAACACGTAGCGCTACTATGTCGCGCGGTGTGCGGTCCCCAGGACAGTTTGCAAACATAAAACTCATTCGTCTGGCTCACATTGTCGCTCCAGCCACTTGTACGCGCATTGGAAGGCTCTCACGTGGAAAATGTTTAACTATCCGCGCTCTAAACGTTCTAGTACAATACCTGGTATAGAGTACTCTGCTTCCCGGTTTCGCGTGAAAATGTGAGTAAAATCATGAGAATATTGTACTAAAACGTTTTACTATTTTACTGTATTTATGTTGTAAGAAAGGGCGCCGTGCTCCATTGCAACCAAAGTAGGTCGGCACGAACATTTCGTTATTTTAGGATATAAAATAGGTACTTGTTAATCCCAATTTTCTAAATTTTAAGCCTAAGTACACTTTAAAGAAACTGGTCATGTGCCAGTCGGATTCGCGTACCGAAGGATTAGTAGTAGTAGTCAGACGGCTAACGAAAAATGTGTGTGCTTTACACCACACAACTGAAGTAAAACATAATTATTAATTTTCATTACCGTAGTTACGCTGACGTAACATGTCATATGTTTTTTTTTAATACAAAAGAGTCTCACTTCAATCGAATTTTAATTTTGAATTTGAATGACACCTTCCATTGGCCTCCCGATGTGTGATTTTTGTAACTCTCTAGCCAGCTCACTCCCCATGTCAAGCGCGCGTATGGGAGTTTTACTTTAATAATATACTAACGATTCGTTACTTTAAACACGATAAATGACATTTTCCGGCTTCTGCCATCTCGACACAAGGTAAAGAGACGGGTATATCTATCTATCTCTATCTATCGGGTATGTCATCTGCAAGCATTTATTGGTCCACTACTGGACATAGGTCTCTTTCAATGAACGCCAAGACGCGGATCAGCCGCTGCACGACTACCGACGCTCATAGACAGATGCGTTGCCTTCCTTCCTTTACCACCCTCAATGGACCAACGGCTACTTACACGCCGTACGAAACGCGACAGCACAGCTTTAACTTTACGCTGGTCTCGTGTAAGCGAGAGGTACCTCCCCGGTCGTGCCGGCCCAAATCGGCTGGATGCAATCATGCAGTGTGGCGTTACTGCACTACTGTGATCATAAATATCCAAGCAAACTCACCGTATAACCTCTTAAACAGTTTGCATTGTGACAAACAAACAAACAAACGCAGCGCAAACTGCAGACGCCACAGACATTATTATGCCATAATAATCCTTTTCAAAACTCCCGGAAGTCGGTGGCCGGAAGCGAGAGCGGCCGGCAGATGGCGCCACTTCCTCTTATTGCTGACCGCCCGACAAAGCCTGACGCTTGCACTCGGCACACACAAACATCCACATAGCCACGGGAAAAACAACCTTATGTGTAAAGCAATAAAGACGTCTAAGAATGTAAAGTTATGATTGTTATGCGACTGAAATGAACCCGGCTAGTTAACAATGCAAATATTTGACAATGAGTTGTAAAATGACCTCTAGGTACGAGGGCATAAGGTCCAGAGGGCGTGAGTTTAATAGAATTTAGAGGAAACCTTTTTAAAGTCCAACAATCGGTGTTGTGCGGGTTCTGCGAATATCTTATTCAGCCCGCGAGCGCGGGTCCAAAAATAGACGACTTGTGAATGACTAATGTACCTCAGCACTTGTTTGGTTTAGTTAGCTCGTAAGCGTATAGTTTAGGCTACTTAGCCATTATTTTCACAAGCCTTATTACACGCACACACTGAAATAGCCAGACCCTAACCCGGGCGGTATTCATTTCGTCATTACACTAGGTTTGATAAAGCTCAAATCCTCACCAAAAGACTGACTCCTACCAAGAATGATCTGTGAGGCTACTGAAGTTAAAAGCATCCAAATTTCAACAGAGAAGAGGACTGGGTTCTTCTGCTTGGTACCTAAATATAAAAATAATCAAATCAAGTACCAAACATAGCACATGAGGTGATGTCTAGACAGCAATTATATTTTTTTTTTTCGTCTGGCCAATATATATATCAAGCTCATTATGTGTCCCATTGTTGGGCAAAGGCCTCCCCCCATTTTTTCCATTTTTCTCGGTCCAGAGCTGCATCACGCCAATAAGGCAGGTCGCCTTTTTGAGTCTTGTAAAATAATTAAATTCAGACTAAGTTGACATTAGTAATTGAAATTTTTTTGCTATTCTCAAACATTTTTTTTAATAGCATAAAGGGGCAAACGATCAGCCATTTCTATGAGTACCGAGGCCCGTAGACATCCACATAAAGGCTGCCCTCCTTCCTCTAATTCCAATTCACACTTCCATTCACTTTTTTTTTGAGAAATTATGAAATTCTGACTAAAGCAAATGCCGTCCAGTGTGATTCTTAATATTGATGTAAATTTATAGTTGCAGTATATGAAAATGTGTTCTGTTATTTCAATTTATTCTGTTTTCAAAAATCGACACTAATTTACGTTTCAAAAATCGGTATTATAAGTTAGCAATACGAGAAAAAGCTTGTGTCTGTAGACTATGAAAAAGAATTATCTCATTTGGTAGAAAATAGGAAAAAGTGTCTCATCTGGTGTAGATAGAGTGAATGGTATGAATGTAATTGTAAACATATTGAAGTATGCCAAGTTAAAAAAAAATATATTTTCATCTACTAAAATAGTTAATTATTAAAAATTTCAACAACTTTCGTAGTACAAAATAATATAGTAAAAATAAACTTACCCCAATGCATTGGCGTAGCGGCATCTTAATTTAATGCATTTTGCGGATACATTTTCATGTATACAGATGATTCTCCTTCATATTCTACCTTCCATAATTAGACTAATAATACCTGTTGATTTATAATATATAATTTAAAAAACAGACTAACGTTGGAGGAACGTAAAAGATAAGACGTCTGCATAACTATATCTATAACCTTCAAAAGGCTACCACTGATCGTATCTCTTACTATAAAAACATGCCATATGAACAGGATAAGAATGCGCATCTCACATTTATTGGGTAAACTCCTTAAATTTTCCACGGGACAGCACAAAAATCCCGTGGAAATCGTTTTTCACCCTTCCGCCCCGTGAATAGCCGACTCATTACAGTCCAGTAGCCACATCTGAACCCTAGTTAAAAATACACGGACTCGTGCTTGACCCTCGCGGCCGGGGGCCGTAGGGGGAGGGGGGGGACCTCTCCGGGGTTTACTTTAAACATTTCCTTCGGTAAATATCGGGACGTCGAAATCTCGCGGAAACACTTTGTCTATGATTGATGTTTGGAAAATGGGAAATGTTTTTTTTGGAGTGAATACTTCTTTAGCTATATTAATGATGTGAGTGTTAGTTATTCGCGCCAGCAAACGTATGCGTACAGCACGTTCTGCGCTGTACATAGTTCGGCTTGCCCGTGCTACGTATAGAATTTTTAGATAAATAAATATCTGTGGACTTTACACACCACGTCATCCTAGCCCCGTGCTAAGTACCGTAAGGACTTGTGTTACGGGTACTTGACAACGGAATATATTTAATATTTTTTATAAATTTAAGAAATGTTATTTATTTAAGATTTTTATTATAGAAATACATATAATACATATATAATCATCCATGACCTAGGCGGAATTCGAACCCGCGACCCCTGGCACAACATGCTCCACTTATCCGAGCCCTGTACCACTGCGCCAACCTGGTCGTCAAAGTAGATACATACTTTAAAGATTTCACTTCTATAGTAGTAGTAAGTTCTAGAGTAGCAGGTAGTCCCAATTACTTTAAATTCTCATTCTCTCATTCAATTTTTATATTATGCATGTTACCTACCGTATATTTTACATACGAACATTTGCTATAAGAAAGCTACATATAATATCCTACGAAGACATGTCTGAGCATGTCTAAAGATATTATTCCCTACTCTCTATAATATATGCGCGTTACACGACATAATATATGATTTTATTGTAATGACATTACCTACCTATAAGCAAGAAGGTCCCAAAAACAAATGAATGTCACTCAAAACATTGACTATTAGAATCATCGAAATAGAAAACTAGAATGAAATGAAATGAAAATAGAATGTGATGAACATTTGTAGAAAGCTCTATATAATATCCTACGAAGACATATCTGAGCATGTCAAAAGATATTCTCCCAGCTCTTTTATATATGCGCATTACGCAAAATAACATATAATTGTATTGGAATTACGTTACCTACCTATAATCTAAAAGGCCCTAAAGACAAATGAAAGTCACTCGAAATATTAACTATGAGAATGAAATCAAATTAAATAAAAATACAATATGATGAACATTTGCTATTAGAAAGCTCTATAAAATATCCTGTGAAAACATGTTTGAGCATGTCTAAATATACGCACCTTTATGAAACGGTTATAATTTATTCTATATTTTTATTGCTTTGATATTAACTTATATGCTAGGCCTAATGATTCAAAAACAAATAAAACTTACAGAAACCCATAATATAGAAATATTAGAAAGCTCCATATAATATCCCGGGAAGACATGTCTGAGCAAGTCTAAAGATATCCTCCCGCTCCTTTATATATGCGCGTTAGGCGACATATCTGCGTGAGTGTTTTCAATACGGGCCCCTGGGGCTGTGGTCGCTACGACGTAGGCTTTCACGTAGAATCGGTGTGCTCGTAGCGCTACGACTCTTTGGATGCGGTGTTCTGCTTATTTTTAACATGCTTGTTATTTATGGGAATTTATTCCTTTTGAAGCGATTGAAGTCTCGTGGTATGAAAAAATATGAAAACAAAACCTTGTGAAATAGTGTTGTGTCAAATTTAACTTTTTGCTTAACTAAAATAGTAAGAGTACAATAAGTACTTCTTCTTCTTCTTCTTCTCGTGTCAGTGTTCAGAAGAGCAAATTATATGTGCCCAGTACTGTGCCACATCTGTAGCGGCAACATTGGCAGCGAGCAGATCCTCGAATGTGCAAGTTCTTGGGCACAGCGGGCACTGGAGTAGATGCTCCATTGATTGCATCGGATCCCCGCATTCGCATTGCTCCCCCGAGCAAGGTATTAGGTAGTATTATAAAAGTATTTTTATGGCATAGGCCTACTTATGTTCGAAGCCTAGTAGGCAATGCAGGTGGTGGCCGGGGGGGAGATTTACTTCAGATGGCACATATATCGATATATTTCATTTTTCACCTTGTAATTTTCTCCTCGGCAGGACTAATCTGATGATTTATTTAAGTAATTAATGTTTAAATATTAACTGCAAACGATTGTTTTATAAGCACTACTTAGTTGGGATGTTTTAATTTACCGGAACGTGTCATCCTTAAAGCGATTAGACAATAGTGCAATTCAAAAAATATGTACGAATATAATATGTATGTTAGAAAAACTCATCTAGAGCCATCAGGTTAAAATAATAGTGTTGTTTTTATTTTAAATTTATATTTTAGCACATCCATAAATTCGTGGCTCCTGTGCGCGGCGCCAGGTGATGGCAAAAGGTAGTGCGCCAATATCTCTGATGGAGTACTTGTTACGGCGACGCTCTCGCGAAAACTACAAAACATTTAATTTTACACCGCCTCGTGGTTTTCCGACGAGTTTTCACGTTCCATCACCCCTCACGCCTTTTTGGATGAAAAACTTATAATATTACTAATTTGTAAATAAGAAATTATTGCTTTTGTAAAACACGAATCATAGATATAAAACTAAAATCCTATAATTGTGCGATGAAGCGCAATGGGCATTATAGATGTACATTTTGTAGTTTCTATATATTTTCGCTACTACCTTTTATTGAATATAATATTATCGTGTTAAAGGAAACTTTTGATTTGAAAGGACCCCGTAAGGAAACAAAATGTATAACAAACGCGAAAGTCTCAAACTATATGTATCTTTATACTTTATTGGGTCTTGTTTCCAAGACAAAAGTCATTCAGAAGGAAAAACTATTTGCAATGGATTATATGACGATAAGGAATGTAAGACGAATTCGGCTTTGACGACATTTAAGTGGATTAATAGATCGCGATAAAAGCATTTAAATGGAAAGACAAAACGCTGATTTTTTTTCTTTTATTTATTTAAATTATTTTCAAGAATTTGATAGGCAAGACCTGAAACTTTTGTTACAAACGAGCAGTCCGATTACTGATGTCTACAACCACTCGCATAATTGATATGCAGTATGTGTATTGCCCTCTTTTCCCTCTCCCTCCAATTGGCCAGCTGAATTCACTACACGAATCTCGACAGCGAATGTCACTATGCAGCTGTACCACGTTACCGAAGCCTTTCATGACGCACTAGCTTAATTCGGTTGCAATGCAACATAACATCATATTTTTTTTGTAGTGAGTAATCTTCGTGGATACGCCCGGGATAGCAGCTGGGTTATGCCGAACTCTTACCAGCTAAATCCCCACTGTGTTTTCTCCTCGCACCGTACGACTACGGTGTGCCGTTGCAACGTGTGTGCCTCTTATCAAATAACATTTCCAAATTACAAGTTATGGCTTTGCTGACGATTCAAACGTCGACTCGTCGTTCAACGGTGTATGAGGTGGAATCCATTGGATTACTTTCTTAAATCATTCCTCAAGGAGTAAACTTCAAAAGTCACCGCAAATGTAAATATCTTGTGTGTTTGTTCCCGTTAAACTGGAGAGCCACTGAGGTGGCAATAAAATTTTACGCGCTGTTTGTGAGACCCGCGACCCGCGACCCGGCGGGGGGGGCGGGGGGTAGTTTTGTTTTTATTGCCGACTCATCGAGCCGGAACGATCGTGATGTCATTACTCTTTACCGATCGTAAATCAAGATCATCAATAAGTAATAACGGGTTTGTACGGATACATAAATATTTAGGTTATATGTTTACTGCGATAAGACATAGAAAACGTGGTCTGTTTGCCTCTCTCCGGCAAAGGCTTTCTACCTATATACTATTGTATTCTCGTTCTATCGATATTTTTTTTTTTTTTTTTTATGATATAGGAGGGCAAACGAGCAGCCGGAGCCATTTTCATGACTACCGACGCCCACAAACATCCGCATAGAGGCTATACAGATGCGCTGCCCTCCTTTCTCCTCCCACCTCCATGGGCCACCGGCTACTTACACACCGCACGAAACGCGACAGCACAGCTGTCACTTTACGCCGGTCTCGTGTAAGCGAGAGGTACCTCCCCGGTTGTGCCGGCCCAATTCGACTGCATGCAAGCATGCAGTGTGGCACTACCTCTTACCGAAATATTTCAATTTGAAAAATATTAATATTTGTGAGAAAATTATCATCTTCAAAAAATAATAAAGAGGGGACGAGGATATTGGGTTATTTTAATTATAGTAGACCGTTATTTTAATGAATGAAATATCCACCGATTGCAGTCCTGTCCAAAACTAAGAAAAGCTTCATGCTGTCCTTTTTTTCCGGTGGCTTTGATCTCGTCTTCCAATCTTCGGACCCGCCTTCTGAGATTTCGTTTAGTATTCTTCAGACACCAGAAAATAATGGCCTGTGTCCATTTTTCAGTGCCTTTCATTATATGCCCTGCCCATATTCACACAGTTTCCGAATCCAATTTTTTATATAAAGGAGACAAACATGCAGTCGGAGCATTTTAGTCATAATTTTCGTATAAGTATATTGATCGCAGCACACTAATCAACACGGAAAGGGATCGTAACGGTATCTCCTCGAGCCGGTCAGTATTCTTTGTATGAAACTTCATACTGCAACGCACACTAATGGGAAACATAACGTAATCGTATCGTCTTCGCTTTTCTAGGCGAGTCGTTTACGATCCCTTTCCGAGTTGATAAGTGTGCTACGACCATAAGATAGACAGATTAAAAATTATGTTTTCCTGAGATCCTACTCAGACTCGGCAAGTCCGATGATCCACTGATTCTCATTCTTACGGTGCCCGGGCGAGGTTCTCCCAACAATAAAAGTTAACTAAAATAACAATTTTGCACAATTTAAGCAATATCTCTTTTTAACTCCTGAAAGTACACTGGAGAAAGTTTGAAAAAACTTAGATTTCTGTCGAGCGAACCTGGAACAATGTTATAATCAAAAGTTGTCGGAGTTACTCTCAAGCCGCACCTCATTGAAAAAGTACTTCACTAAACAGACATAATGTTATGTAAATTGTTCTATAGTCCACTGCAGAAATAGTTCTTGTTCTTTTTTCTTGTGGATTATTGAACAGTACTTTTCTATTTGGCAAAGAGATAGGACCGTGCTACATTGCAGACAAATCGGACCGGCAAGACCGTGGAGTGAATCTAAAACAATGTTATAATCAAAAGTTGTCTGCTATGGTCTCAAGACGCAGCACATCAAGGGAGCGCGAGAAAGTATTTCACTAAACAGTAGCACAAATAAATAAATAAATAAACAGTTGCTATGTAAAATTACTCTACTGTCTACTCGCTACTGAATTACTTCTCATTATTTAGCCATGTGGAACATTGAAAAGTATTTTTATTTAACAAGCATATACAATAAAATACAATGTTATAATCAAAAGTTGTCTGTGTTAGTCTCCAGCCACAGCTCCAGGGAGCGAGAGAAAGTATTCTTATTTTTTTTTTTTTTCGCGCGAGAAAGTATTCTACTGCAGACATAATGTTATGTAAATTGCTATAATCTACTAGCTCTAAAATTCCTTCTAGTTCTTCATTCATGTAGAATACTGAAAAGTATTTTTTTATATTTAACAAGAATAAGTTTGCGCCATGCTACGTTGCTGTGAACCTGCTACAATGTTATAACCAAAAGTTGTCTGCGTTAGTAGTAGCTCCAGGGAGCGCGAGAAAGTATTCCACTAAAGACATAATGTTATGCAAATTGTACAGTACACTGCTGAATTACTTCTCATTCTTCGTTCATTGCATATTCATATCTTATAGTAGAAGCAAGACTTTGGTGGCATTAAAGATCTGGAGCCCCGTCTTCTCGGTGACAAGCTAGCAGATATCATGTATTTGTATTTTTTTATTTTTTTTTACTTTTATATCTCATCACATCATGAGGCACTCTGAGGTCGTTTCGCCGGTTCTTCTCAGGACAGGGCTAGGGTTGA
>LUGF01042953.1:1351-14608 GCA_001625245.1 Calycopis cecrops
GTTTTTTGTTGTCTGAGCTATAACAGTAGTCATTATAAGTCAAGTATTGGAAACATAAGTAGAATGTTACAACATTAGTGTAGATAAAATATTTTATTAACCGATGTAAAAGGAATTTTAATCAGATTGCTACATCCCCGAGTAAGCGCATGAAACAACAACATATTATGTTTACGTGTGTGTTATAAGTTATAACTCCTCAGAAATAAATTGTCAATCATTATTTTTTGTTAGCTTCCTTCATCATTAGTTGTTATCCATCTGCTGTTTAATACAGGGAGACAATATATACTTTATATTTGTCACACCACTTTATATTATAAATGATGTCCTCGAAAGCTGTTCACTCGGTAAGTGTTTAAAATGTTGTCGGAGCGTTTATCAACGTGCAGAGCGATACATGGCGCGCGACAGTGACAAATGCTCCTCCTCTCCGGGCTCTGTGTGGACGACTAGGTACACGGATAAAGACCATCACGTGAGAAGTGCAGCTGTATACACTAGAGGAAAAGTAGCACTTAAAGCCAGTTTCATTGTGACTTCGTGACTTCATTAAATACAAAACGAGAGTTTCAAATTAATGAATATTATTGCAGGATATTTCACATAAAAATTGATATAATATTATTATATACAAGCTTTCGCTTTGATCATAATTATTATTTGTACAATTTTAGTATAACAACCCATTTTAGTATAGCAAATAAAACATTTTCTTTTCTTCTCTTCTTTAAAGTGATCATATAGTGAGTAATGATTTCCAATAATATAATAGTTTTCTTGTATGACTAAGGTTCATTTTAAGTGTAATAAAGGGTATTTTGATATGGATTTCATATTTCAGTTTTTTGCGATTGAATTTACGAATATTAAGCGAAGTATACAAGTGAAAACTGACACATAAAAGTATCCCTTGGTTTTGTATGAGGTGTAGGAACCGTTTTCTAAGCAATGACGATCGAAGATGTTCGTATAAAGGTAATGTAGACGCACTCACATACCCCATGAGTCGCAAGTGTATCAGCAGTTCTTGACCCGGAATCGTGTGAGCAAGAGGTACAGCTTACAAGGGTTCCATTCAGCTGCAAGGCATCATCAACTTCTTACTGATAACCTTTTATCAGTCATAATAATCATTACAACACGAACATATTTAAATAATTCACTATTGAAGTTGAACGTGAACAAACAACACATTCATTTAAAATCTTCGTAAATTTTAATAAACTCTCACTGATCAAACATAAAATAATATTAGGAAAGTGTCATGTGTTCATTTCATTACAAAGGTTTCTTCCTACATTCCACTTGTTACGCTTTAATCTACCCTGTAAGCGTGACAATCTTAATGAAGTTATTATACAGGGAATTCTGAATTTTACTTCATTGACATAAGTTATATGTTGGCGCACGGAGTCCCGTTCGCAAGGCTCTGCTCCAAGTTTGTCGCAAATTTAATGCCTCTAAGAACCGCGAGTGCTAATGGAATCGTCCCTACGACTAATAAAATTAATACGATGTGAACATTCGAGTCCCTTTATGAGTTCTGGGATAAATAATGTTTTATTAACTTTAGTAGAGCTAGTATGTGGAAGATTATTTTTGTAAACAATTAAAGACAAAAATTTTAATCAATCCACCCTCATATTTTGTATGTGTGTCCGATTGGGACGGGTCGGACGGACGAGCGTGCTCCTTTGGAGTACTGTTGCGAGGGCTCAGGATGGGAACCTGACCTAATTGCACGGTTACACGTCGTAGTGGGGACTGTTCAGCGGCAGCTGGACTGTCCCCGAGGAGCCCCCTGCTCCAGCGACAGGCTGGGATTTCCGCCGCAGCCAGCCTGTCACTGGAGAGATCGTTTTGTTTGCAGATCCGAATCCCTTCAATTATAGCTGTTAAAGCGGGAGTGTAGTCTGTATTACACTGAGTGTCGAGTCCGACAGAGGTCTAGGGGCCACCCCGGCTCCTGTATAGAAAAATATAAACGAAAGCTGGAGCTGACGCATGTTGATGATGAGGAATTTATTTCGTTATTTGCACACTAATTGGCTTTAGTTTTGAGTTTAATATTTAAACCGCTAAGTGGCTCTTGATGTACTCGTCCGAGCTGCAGTAATTATGACAAATGTTAATTTGAATTTATTTTACATAACCCTTTTTGTTAATTGTTAAATATAAATAATTTATCATTTACGCAACTGTTTTGTTGTGGTTACGTTAGTACATTTATATACTAGAATTAAAGGATTTACATCACTTCAGATTAAGTTGGTGTTCGCATTTACATCTTCGTAGAATATTAGTTACTTACAGTGGATTGTTCTTATTGAAAGAATATTGATGGCGTATTTTAAAGTTACTTGTCACTCATTACGATCATCACTATAACGTAAACAAAATGTAAGCACCGCTCATGTCGGCCAAACTACCCTTTTTTTTTTTTGTTTTCGCAGGGGAATGCCTGTACGCACGATACCGGGTAGCCTGGGTGACTAACGGGCCTGTGTCGGGCTCGGCGCTAGCGTGCGCCCCTACCGACTAAACCCCTGCGGGTGCCATCAGCCGCATAGTTGGAGGGCCCCGGATCAATAAGCAACAGGGCGCCTCCTGCGACAGGCTGGCCTATGTGACAGGGCCAGACTCTTTCCCCAAAGGGACTGTCCGGCATGCCTTTGACAGTCACTTCACCCTCAATGGGACCAGTGCAATGGGGTCAGGTTCCCAGCCTAACCCCTGGTCCCAAGCCAATGCGCTTTTTACCGCATTTCTTCATCCCCTTGTCTCCTGCGAGGAGCCTCCTTGTGAGTGACGGGAGGGGGTCTACACGACCAGCTCCCCATCACGTGGCCTGCTGGCCTCCCTGCATCCCCGCAGACAGCGCAGTGGGCGGGGTTGTCACACCTGTCCACTGTGTGACCGGCTTGTCCGCAGCGGTAACACAAGCCGCTGCGCTCCACTTCGCTGGGGCACGTAGCGCTCACGTGCCCCAAGCCCAGACATCGGTAACAATGTCTGGGCCTGCTTTCAATAAGGTGGACGCCTATTCTGCTCCACCCCACCTTCACACTCCCGGACGTCAACAGCATTTTGGCTGCCACGGCCGGGAGGATTGCCAGGGCCGTGCCCCTGCCAAATTGCCCCCTGCGTATCCCGCACACCTTTATGTCCCAGCGGGGACACTGCAGCTGTCTGCAGATCGCCACTTCGACCCTTTCCGGGTCCGGCCAAACTACCCTGCAGTGTAGCGGCGTCTACTGATATTGTTGCGTTGCCGTGACTACTTCTGTCTGCTGGCAAGTAGTTCAACCACAGAGGTGAGGTCCCGGGTTTCAATCCCGGGTCGGACCAAAATTTATCGTCTCCATAAAGACGGCCGCCAAAATTCGACTAGAACGATATTATCACACTAGCTGCGTCCAGCGGTTTCACCCGTGTAAATTTTGATCCCGTGGAAAATAGACAATCATGCCATGGTATCCCATAGGAACATTGTTTTGGGATAAAAACTATCATATGTGTTAATGCAAGTAACCCTCTATGTGTCTGCCAAATTTCATGAACATCATTTCAGCACTTTTGTGTGAAGGAGTAACAAACAAACAAACTCTTTTATAATATTAGTAGGATTGTCTTTAGAACCACTATAATTCAATAGTAATTACACATTAAGCGTTGTAATCGTGAATCGTGGTTCTTTAATGAAGAACGTAGTAAAAGAACATAATTGTGCTACTTGTTAGTTTCAAACGTTAGACAACATGTTCAGCACAAGTTCAAGGATCACGCTTCAGACCAAGCGAACAGTGTGTGAAGTAACTGTTCTACGCGCCGGGTGGCTCTAATTCACGTTCAATCGTTCGGTCGCTAACGTCCGTTAAAATTATCTTTGAATTCCTTACGAATTGCACATTCGATATGAAACTTATAAATTGCAGATGGATAACTGTTTGTCTAAGGCTACGTCACTGAGGCTGTGACATGGGGCAATATGGTAGGGTGGGGACACAATATGATATCATTACGTCACAAAAATATATTTTCTTGTTGTATTAAATGTATTAGTAAATTATAATATCGGAGACGCTACAGTTTGTTGACACGAGGGTATACAATACTTATCTTTATCTGTTATTGATGGTGATGATAACATGCCTTATTCCTAAGTATAATTAGTATGAACTCAACATGCCTGTAGTATTTAGACAAATGTAGATTTATAAACAAGCGCATTCATTACATGATAAAAGGTACCCCGCAGAGCCACTTCAGAGTTAGCATAAAATTGAATAAGAGTAAAACACGGTCTTCATAATATTATTTTTCATGTTCACAGGAGCGTGCTGGAGGGTTATCAAGTTGCAATCGACTCTAATAAATAATTAAAACTCCTGTACAGTTGAGTCGTCCGCGCCATATCCTCGAGCGAGGCTAACTATATAGCATGTAGGTTAAGCCATGACTAAAGTAAAATACTGGGCAGTGGGCATACCTATCAAGGTGGAATTGTCGCTTTAAGTAAAATATTTAGCCTCATAATTTATGTTGTGTTTGTACATAGATTAGTCTTTCAAAAGTCTTTCTTTATCAATCGAATTCTGGACATAATTATTTATTATCTATTGACTACCCACACTCATAAACATTTACGTAACCATGGGCCGTCAGTATATTATGTTAAATGATATTATGATAAATATTATTACTGAATGAATCGATACACGTAATAAGAAATAGGCAGTGCTATTCTTGTATCAGAGGCGAAATAGGCGGGACTGAAGAGGTAGTTTATGCTCATAGAACGGTGTGTGCAGAGAGACTATGGTAATGTGTTTTATTCTCAACGTGGTGAAAAAATAATAAATAAAAGATAAAAGAGAAAAAAATATAAAAGCGCCCACTGAAACTCTCTTTCTCTCACTGAAACTCTTTTTAAATATAAACAAATTTAACAAAATCTGTGTGTTAACTCCGTCATGCGAATGGAATACATAATTCCGAAGTAAGAGATGCACAAAATGCACGCAAAGTCGCAGGCGAGGTATAGTGTTACACTCATCTCTACTGTTTCACACTTAGATTATTAAAAAAGTATAATCTAAGGTTTCACACTATTGCCCTCCTCATATATTTTTAATTCCACATTAAATCATTTCAAAAGGAGCAAAATTATACAAGCAGAATCCTATAAAATGTAATATATGATCAATTACGCATCACGACAGGAGGCTGTCCCGGCCCCGACCGGCCCCGTAATGGATATTTGTAGAGAAGTTAATATCCGATATTAGAACCCGCGGTTGTGTGTAGTATGATGACGTGATAATTAATATTTGGAGGAAATTACTGTCACCGGCAGACACTCTGTTCATATAACTATGTTTACAGGATAAACTATTACTTCATGCTTGTGGTCTGCTTATTACAGCTGTAATTATTTAATGTTTAGAAACCTTTAATCAAAAACAGTCTGGCTAGATTTACATTCCAGAAATAAAAACAGGTTTAATATAAACAAAGTAAAAGTTACGCAGAACGTAATTTAAGTGAGAATAATGATAATATTAATAATCTGTGGACTTATCACACCACCTAAGCATTGTGCTATGCTTGTTAGACATTGTGAGAGCAGTAATAAAAATTGTAATCCCAGTATAATCCAAACAACATGCAAGCATGCGCTAGATATCTATTCTTCTGACGCAATCGGGTGATAAAAATAGCGGAATTATGTAAGCCAGCTAACTGGATGATTAACATCGATTTTTTTTTTTTTTTTTATGGTATAGGAGGGCAAACGAGCAGTCGGAGCCATTTTCATGACTACCGACGCCCACAAACATCCACATAGAGGCTATACAGATGCGCTGCCCTCCTTTCTCCTCCCACCTCCATGGGCCACCGGCTACTTACACACCGCACGAAACGCGACAGCACAGCTGTCACTTTACGCCGGTCTCGTGTAAGCGAGAGGTACCTCCCCGGTCATGCCGGCCCAATTCGACTGCATGCAAGCATGCAGTGTGGCACTACCTCTTACTTTTTTGTAATTTTGGTCTTAAGTTCACAGAATATGATATTCTTGTATTTGTAGACCGTCGACCAGGTCACCAGACAAGCACCGTGCAGCTCGTCCGACTCAGATGCAAGAAGCAGGGGATCAGCCGTCTCGAAGTTCATTACAACTTATGACCAGCAGTGAGCGGACAGACGATGATGATTACTAAGTAGCATTCTCAGACTTTTTTAAATTTCATATTATAGCATGATCACATCAATTTCAAAATTTACAAACAGCCTAAGCTTAAGTTGTTCTTATTATTAATAAATGAATTAAAATATTAGAACGAAGCAATATCGGATTTGCATAACACAAATAAGTAATTAGTAACTAGTTAAAATATTGTAATCAATTTAGGAAGTAAACATATTCATGTGTGTATCGAGGAGTGTCTGTGTAGTTGTAAACAGTAGTGTAGTGTGCGGGGCCGGGCGGCGCCGTTAACTGTTAAAGACAACTCGTGAAGTATTACTGAATATTTTACGGAAGGCAACATTCTAATTACAATTTTACAATTAGTGGTCACTTTGATCCTGCGAATGAAACACTAACGTACATGTTAGTGTTTCACTTTCTCTGTAATTATATAAAAGTCTGCTGCACAACGTACAGTCCGACAGTTGGAAGATGTTTATTTAAGTTGGTAATTAACCCGAGGTGGTATTTACATATTACTGCTAGTTTATTAATTAATATTATGTTATTATTGATTTTATGAGATTTAGAGAAAACTTTACGCGTTAGTTATAATTGGAAGGTCATCAGATAAATTAAACAATTCTTCGATCGTGTTCATTTATAGTGGGCGGTGCTAGAACTTATCTGAAACTGCAGATAAAACAAAAGTGTAGTGTCATAATATTATTATTTTTATTATGCTTGAATACCATTTGCATAGTAACCTTAGTATACAAATTTCATTAAAATTACAACACATAATAAACAAGATAATTATGACGTTGCACATGACTCTATCTATTTATACTAAAACAAAGAAATGCTACGAGTTAACTACAACATAATGATATTTCTGATTTTATTAATTTTACTCTCGGCTTGCAGCAGGGTCTAGTATAGTCAAACCAACGTAAAGGGGCTCAACCTAAATACTTTTAAAAGTACCCAAATATAAATAACATCCCATTTTTTCCCTTTCCGAGGCCGATTTATTTGACGTATCCGGTCGCAGGTGTACAAAATTACAAAAACACAATGCCGTTGAGGATACCTTATCGTGAGGCAGTAAGGGTGGTTATGGCGCCGACTGTGGTGGTAGCCGGCTGTGGGACGATTGACATGTTTAGTTATGTTGCGGGTATGCGTTTACTTGAGCCATCACTCGTGAAACGCGTCGAGAATTTGTCTAAAAAAGGTTTATTGTTACGATTCTACAAAAGAAATTCTGACTTTCTATCTCGTCGGAAGCAAGAGTAAAGTATTTATTTGGAACACATTTTTATATAAGGATAACTTTGAAGTCCTTATATACATTTTCATAGTGTAAGCTACTATTGTTTTTCTTATGAACATAATAATATTATAATGAAATGATAGTGTCGGTTGGTGATATACTGACTATTTTTTTTTCAATATAAATAATAATATTTGCATATTGGTCAGAAATTCATCCAAATTTTTAAAGTATTTATTTCTCAATGCTGCTGGACGCAAGTAGCTCAAGAAAGAGAAAAATTGAATTCTTTAGAGGAGACCTTCACCTTCGCCTGAGGAGGTGTTCTTGAATCGAAAAAATTACATTACTTACCTACAAAATTACAACAGATTGTCAACTAGCATAAGTTTTAACTACTTTTTTTTTGTTCATACTTTTTAAACTCTGTAACGTACCTACATACTTGCAAGGAATAAAAGGCTTTTTATTTATTTATTATTATTTCTCAATGCCCACATGTTATAATTACTTCAACATAGGAAATGGAAACATAACTGTAGCCACTATAGAGTGCGAATCGTAAAGAGCTTTAAAGTTAAATTTGGTCTGTAACGTGCGCTCGAGCCTGCTGCCCAAGAACAAATAACGCAGCTTCTAAAATCGATTACTATTTGCACATTCGGCTGTTTAATTTAGAAGCTTTGAAGCGAATACGCTTATATTGAAGCTTAATGCGTTTCGGATATTAAACTCTTATACATCCAATCTTGATTAATGATGAAGGACGTCAGACGTATATACGCATGTATGTGAGAGGTACAGCCCCAGTTGATAAGGCGAATCTGCCCCGATATGGCTACCTCTCATGATTCGAAAAACGTAGTGGCAGAGAATTAAATTCAAACTCATTAGTATAACAATTTACTCAGCTCTGATACACAACGAACACCAAGGGACCAGATTCAATATCGATACTAAAATAATATAAACCTGAAGCGTTTGTTTTTTGTTTGTTTGAACGTTTTAATCTCTGAAATTGGTCCGATTTGAAAAATTCTTTTAGTATTAGTTTGTACATTTAGCGAGTAAGGCTATTGACTGTTTTTATCCGACTACGGAAAAAAACGGATTCACTCAAAGGAAATTTCAGGCGTTCGCTAGTACCATGTAATCACCGCCAAGCAATAGCTAGAGAGATATTTAGATATTTTTGTGTATTGAATTTCGTGAGAGCGATTATAATACTTATTACAAAAGCGTAAGAGTTATATTCGCGCGATAACTATGAAGAGAACTCCAGTATGTAAACCGACCAAGTACAAGTGCACGCGCTGAGTGTATCAGCTCAGGATAATATAATGAGTTGACACGCGGCGCCAGTTCCTAGGAAATACCGCAAACAGTCAGGAAGTAATAGAACTTAGCATCTATTACTTCCTGACTGTTTGCGGTATTTCCTTCTTTTCTGATTTTCTGGTTTTATCTGGACATATCTTGCTCGTGATTATTAAGAGTTTTTCTATTGTATATGGGGACAAACGTGTTGTCACAGCCTTTTGATGACTATAGGTATGGGCAACTGCATGATTGTTATTACAAAGCACAGGTACGACCGCACATGGAGTACTGCTCTCATCTTTGGGCTGGAGCCCCTCAATATCAACTTGCTCCATTAGACCGCATCCAACGTAGAGCGGCTCGAATCGTTGATGATCTATATGTATCCGATCGGCTTGATTCTCTGGCGTTACGGAGAGATGTAGGCTCGCTCTGCATTTTCTACCGTATTTACAACGGGGAGTGTTCCGAGGAGTTGTTCGGATTAATGCCCTCAGCGAAGTTCCACTTTAGGACATCCCGGCAGAACTCCAAGTTTCACCGCCACCACCTAGATGTCCCAAAGTATACAACTGTGCGTTTCAGGCGCAATTTCTTACCACGCACAACATCACTTTGGAACGAGCTGCCACAGTCGGTATTTCCGAACCTATACGACCTGGGGTCCCTCAAGAAAAGAGCTTACTTATACTAAAAAGGCCGGCAACGCGCCTGCAAAGCCTCGAGTTTTTCAGATGTCTATGGGCGGTGGTAGTCATCTACCAACTGCTCGTTTGCCCCTTATCCTATAAAAAAAAATTGTTATGCAGATGAGTTGCCCTCCTCCTTCTTCCCCTCTAATGGGCCACCGGCTATTCACAAACCGCAACACGATAGTAATAACTTCCAAGCTATGAGGAGTGAAACTGACACTGTCTTCTACCATACAGAGTATATACAAGGCACCAGTTGTTCATGAGCAGAAACTTACGATATTCAATGTTTTATAGCATAGGAGACAAACGAGCAATAGGTTAACCTGATGTTCAATGTTCACTAACGCCCACAGACATCCGCAACACTAAAGGTCTTACAGTAAACAGATGCGTTGTCGACATTAGAGAGAAGAATATTCTCTTTTCTCGAAGATCGTATGGGTCCGAAAATATCGTTTAATCTTCTCGACTCCATAATACAGACAGACATAATCGTTACTTTGGTGTTGAAAACTAACTGGGTCCTCTCCGCTGCTTGTTGTTGTTGCTACTTACGAAGTCCTGAACCGCCAGTCGCCTCCACAGAACACGCTCCGGTGCGCACTTCATCAAGTTGTGCGGCCGCCTGTTTGATGCGATTATTACTACAACTTTTAGATTGTGTGAGAATCTATTTTATTTTCCATATTGAGTTACAAATATAAGCGATGCCATTTTGACATCTCCAGGTGTAAACATTAATACAAATTTAACACCACATTGTTACGTTTTGTGCGGCTTGACTTTACGATTAAAATCCATAGAACCACCCCTCTCTTTCCAAGAACTAGTCAGCACAGCTGTCACTTTATAGAGGTGTGATGTAAGCGAGAAATGCCTTCATGGTCGTGCGGGTGAATCAAATAATTTTTATCAAATTCACATATGAATTATGTGAATATTACAAGCTTATGATTCTAAATATTGCTATCAACAGGACATATTAAATCTAATTTTTTTCACGGCAGCTTGAAATGTGAAGTGAATAGAGTACGAGCTTATCAGACTCTATTTTCGCTTGTTACGTAGAGTTTATACGTAGACGTGCTACGGTCGTAGACGACGGTGCTACGAGGCTGACTTGCTACGTATTTTAACTTGTTGCTGCTTCTCTTACCTACTCTCTTAATAAAAAAGATTTTAATAAAGAAGAAATTTTATGTTATAAATTGCATAATTTTAATTATCCAGTAATTATATTTTTCTCACACTAACTAAAACATGGCTAAGAGTAAACATAATGTTAGTTATATATTATAGTATAAATCAACCAGAGAATAGAAAATTAACAATAATTAATTTCGTCCTCTGTATTTCTAAGATATCACTTTACTCGAGGCTGATGTTCCACACGCGGTTCGTACTCGTATACCTTCGACTTGATTGACGTAATTAGAACGTGAAACTTTAAGCCTCACAACCCTTGCGCAGCTCTTCTCAAATAATTAATGTATGGATTACTTCATATCCTCAATATATTGTCTCCTAAACACAATACTAATTGTACAAAACAATTGTATCAATAAATAAGTTTTATTCAAACGATTGATACTTTGCACAGCAACAAAATAGACTATCAAATATGATAATTGAATCCTAGCACATTTACAACCTAATGTTTGTGTTCAATAATATATTTTATAAATGTTTTCAGAAGAAAAAGGATTATAAAGTGCCACCTCGGGGAGAAGCTGTCAATTGTGTGGTGACGTGACGGCACCCGCGTCACGGGCGACACTCGATGGAAATAGATAACGACCCGACACTACCCGCGCCCGCGCTAGGGTTAACAAGACAGATGGTCCGTCGGGGGTTTTATATTATTGGGACCATAACGTTATGGCAAAGTACATTGACCCGATTTATACGATGTTTCAAATCAGTAGTCAGATTCTTTGTTTTATAGTAAGATCAGTCGTAGCATTATGATAACTACCGACACCCAAAGACATCCGCACAATTGTAATGCGTTTTTCTCCTTCCTTCTTTCCTCCTGTAGGCCATCGGAAACTAACAAAACCGTACAAAATGCTACATAGTATTGTTATATAGTTGTTACTTGGACGGTGATATCACGTGAGCGAGAGGTACCTCCCCGCTCGTGTCTGCACAATAGTGCAGACACGAGCGGGCTCATGACAGAGATTTTCATATTTGTCAACATCGTCACACAAACAGTGAGATCTCAATAGAATTTTCATTTCAACTCAAGGCTCCGGTGGTTCTAATGAAAAACCACACAAGTCTCTTAAAACTCATACAAAGCTATTAAATATTGTTTCAGAACAAAAGTCCCCGTATGACATTCACATCCACTCGCGAAGTTCATAAAAAGTAATCTGACTCAGTTCCGCGCTCGCTCGTCTCAGTTTCCATGCGCTCAACTTTCAACCGGCGCTCTTGTAACTTCCACCAGCGATGAATATTCACAACTAGTTCAGGTCATTGTTTAAATAATAGCACTGGCTCTACTGTCGACGAATTCACATTCTCTGGGTTTTCGATTTAGGGTTTTGTAAGCAATATTAGGTATATTAGACATCAATCAAACTAAATCTTTACTATCCTGTTAAATTCGTATTTAGAATGTTATCTGAACGTAGATGCAAAGAAGAAGCGCCTTTCTACTTAAGTTTTAGTATAAAGCAATCACAAACAAATACAGAGAATTACAAGAAGTACTCGTCAGCATCTCCTATGTACAGAGAGAACAGCGATAGTTTATTTTATAAACCTCAGGTGTATATTATGTGACACCAGAAATCATTTATAAGAAATAGTTTAAATAGAAATACAATATTCGCGTAATATTACAAACACCGTATGGAAGACACTACTTATACGTGAGAATAATTTGCTTCTATAAAGAGACAAAAAATAATCACCTAGAAATTAACGAAACAATAAAAAAACTTAAAAGTGTTTCAAGGAGTTCACCTAAACGAACTAAAAGTGGTTGGTATTCTAGAGACAGACGTCCGAAACTCGAAGTTGTTGCTAACCAACCACGTTTTTAAGATCCAAATAATATGTATAACGAAAGGCTTAAAACTAGACTAATTTAATTTTTATTTTTATTTATTTATTTTGCAAAATCCACATACCTTATTTTCTAGTTACAATATTTACTTTTACTTTAATTATACATCCAATAACGGATTTATTTTTTATAATAAAGAGTAAAGCAGTGAATACAGACTATCTAGATAAGAATGTGTTTGTGTGTGTGTGTGGGTGTGTGTACGTGTGCATGTGTGTGCTTGTGAGTGAGTGCTTATGAGAATTATTGTTCTTGTTGAATTATACTTGTAACTGATTTTTTCAAATTATACCCATTTACATTAAATAAGTCCACCGAGCTAAAATGCTTATTGAAGCTGCTTTGTGTTCGACATATGATGGAGTTTTTGTAATAGTTGGTATGCGCGCGCGGTACATGGAACAGAGGCGTGTGTCTGGTTCGGATGCAGGGGGTACACAGTCTTAAAAACTTCTCTGTGAGCTCGATGCTGTCAATAGCTCCGTGACACACTTTGTGAAGGAACAGCTGTTCGAGGAGTGATCTTCTGCCTTTAAGGGTCATTATATTGTTTGCTTTACATAATGCCTCGTAGTTTAAATTTATGTTTAATGAACGATAGTTTAAGTGTTTTATGAATTTTGATTGAATTTTTTCGATATTGTTTATATGCGTTATGTATTGGGGGCTCCATATATTGCAGCAGTATTCA
>LUGF01042992.1:13342-39611 GCA_001625245.1 Calycopis cecrops
CACACCGAAGCGGCGTCGATGCCCGACTGAGCACACGAATAGGCTTCTGACCAAGAGTCTGAGTTAAAGAGTAAAACAGTATCGTCCGCAAAACTAATTATTTTACCCTTATGAAGTTTGAGCGTGCCCAGATCGTTTATATAGATGAGGAAGAGGGTCGGGCCGATCACACTACCCTGCGGACAGCCATAGTTGACTGACCGTTCGTCACTAGTAAACTCACCTATTTTCACACACTGGACACGCTCGCTCTAATAGTCTTCGAAGAGTTGGAGAGGCGTTCCTCTAATTCCTATACTCTGCATTTTATTAATTAGGATGGGCACAGAAACAGTATCAAAAGCCAAAAATATTAAATCATAGTTTAGTTTTACTCGATATCTCAAGAGAGAGTAGTTTTAAAAACATTGGAATTTAAGTCTAAGTCCCTTTCTAATATAATATTAATAAGTATAAAGTACAACTTAGTAAAAGACAGAAAATAGCTTACGATTAAGTTACCAAAGCCTTAGTGCATAAGTAGAGTATAGTAAAAAGGGCTACATCCATAATTTTAATTGACTTCGCTTTACCATACCGTGTCATAAAGAGTGGTATAATTGTGTCGTATCGTATATAAGTGTGTATGTAGATATCTATGTTCCTTGTTAACCCATTTACGCGCCTTCACCAGCCTTAGGTGGGGTACAGAGGTGTGCGAGACTTGCGGCCTACGTTAGTACCAATTACTAACAATAGCATCCACTTATTTGACTTTCGCCACATCTTCTTTTGAAAAAGATACATTGAGAAGCAGGCTTCGTAGTGCCATGTTGAGTTGGAGCAGCATATTATGTCTATATTGATGAGCGTCAGTAGTGACATTGCTTATTTGCTCTCTATTTCACAGGAACATAATATAAATCATTTCATTAAAAAGATTCTTTATTGTTATACTCCATAAGTTATTCAAAAGCCACGCCATGTCTTGTCACGTCGGTATTTATCACCGATGAGGTGCTAGACTCCAGGCGCCCACTCAGGCGTGCTTATAACATCTGCCGCCCCTTATTATTCTTGTTGTATGATTGAAGACAAATCGACCACGAAATCCAATTTGTAACTGATAATAACGGGATTATATACCCGCCGACCACATCCCGATATGTTATGAATTATAGGAGGTAATTGAATGAATCGATTCGGAAATTAATAATGATTTCTGTATACATAGCTGTATGGATGTAATGGTTATATGTGTGTTTAGTGTTCACCGTTAAAACATATTGTTTATTTGTTTGCAAATCAAATTTAGTAAGAAGTAATGCCATGCTTTATTGCACAAAAAAGTTACCAGACTCATGTCACTAGCTAACGAAAGTCACCAGCGCGGACGCGGTAAGTTGCGACCTGGCAAAAATTCTATACCCCGTTCTCTACCCCCGCACCAACCCCGATGTCGCCATTTAGGGTGACTACGGGGGAAGTGCGGGGCTAGACCGCATTCTTTGCATTCTTGCCAGGTCCCAACTAACCGCGTCCGTGTAGTAGATTGCCTTCTGTGCAATTTTATTCAGTGTCTAAGGACAATGACTGCTCTTTTACTGGCTGCTATAAAAATGAAAGACTGAACGGAACTTAATGATTTTTAAAGAATGTAGACCGTATTTAACTATATAATCAAACTATCTCCCAACTTTCGTCACTAATGAGAATGAAAGTGGGGTGATACTCCGATTTCTTTAGCTTATAATGATGAAGATGGGAGTACTTTAAACTTATGCAATCATACATTTTTGGGTAAATATATATAAATAAATAAACAAATATTGTCCCTGTCTCAGAGCGGCGCTAAAATTCGACAGGACTAAATCGTCAGCTGGTTCGAGCTAAGTAACGTGATTTATATCGCTGGACGGTTAGATCTACAGCCGTGGGTTTTGAAATCAAATCATCCGCATAATGGATAAACAAGAAATTCGAAAAGAACATCTACAAAATAAAATGTACATTTTTTATTCAATTTTTATATCTTCCTTTCCATAAAACTTTTTTGTGTTACATACGGAAATAATGTATTGCAGCTAGAATATGAAATAAACAAGGTCACAATATGAAAATGTACCTATGTGCATATTATAAAACAAAGTCGCTTTTCACTGTCTCTGTGTCTGTATGCGTAGGTTTTTTTAATAGACAGAGGGTTTCAAAAGGTAGGTTCACCCGCGTTTAATTTCTAAGAAATCCATATAAACTTATTTCACCCTCATAGGCGTTGAATTTCTAAACACCGTTGTTCACGGATGCCTACGTCACAACATCTACCTTGGGCTGTGCGTTGATAGATCACTATGTCAGTCAGTCACCATTGAGTATTAATCTATATGTTAAGCCCAAAGACCGAAAACGCTCAATGAGCGGAAAAAACGGCCACAACGCGTTCTGGCTGTCTTCAAATGCGCAGAACGCGTTTTGGCCGATATTTAACGCTCGCAACGCGTTCTGGTAATTGTCGAACGGCCAGGACGCGTTTTGTCATTCGTCAAAGTACAAAGGATGTATTTTTTCAAAGTTTTTATTGTACCAGAACATTACTTATTTTTACAAATACTGCTTGAATGACATTTCGAATTACATTTTTCAGTACAATATAATTTACACTTACAATAAACAAAACCTTGTTTGCTTCCTGAATATAGAGTCGAAGCTGAGCGTAAGGAAATAATTTTACCTCACTTTCTTTAACAAAATTACTGTCGGCCATTGTAAATTCATTGCGAGCATAAAGACGTTCAAGAGTACCGTTTTTAGGGTTCCGTACCCAAAGGGTAAAAACGGGACCCTATTACTAAGGCTCCGATGTCCGTCCGTCCGTCGGTCCGTCCGTCTGTCACCAGGCTGTATCTCATGAACTATGATAGTTAGACAGTTGGACAATGCCATTTTCTCATCAAAATGTAATTAGAAATGTCATTCAAGCAGTATTTGTAAGAATAAGTATTGTTCTGATACAATAAAAAGTTTGAAAAAATACGTCCTTTGTATTTAATTGTAGTCGTACAGGATTCAATTGTTGAAAATTAACTGAAAGATCATAAATTTAAATATATTTCGTACCTCTAAATAACTTATGTATGTAGAACAATAATCAAAATTCATTTTTTGTTTTAAAAGTACAAAATGAATCTTATTGTACGCAGGTAGAGAGTGACAGATAACAGGCTTCAAACATTAGGATCGCGTTCTGAACGTTTGACGAATGACAAAACGCGTCCTGGCCGTTCGACAATTACCAGAACGCGTTGCGAGCGGCGTAATATATCGGCCAAAACGCGTTCTGCGCATTTGAAGACAGCCAGAACGCGTTGTGGCCGTTTTTTCCGCTCATTCAGCGTTTTCGGTCTTTGGGCCTAACATATATAATAATGTTAAGAGGACTACACGTCAGTTAGACCTTTAAATCATAAAAACCTCTTTTTCTGTCTAACCTCATACAAGCATCTTTTAGGACAAAATTTAAATAGCAGTTGACATTTTCTTTTTGACGGAGGTTTTAATTAACTGGAACGTGAAAACTCATTTCTTAAGCAGATTTTCCGGGACCGCGTAATTAACTAAAATAACGTTTCTTTTCTTTGAAGCACGAGACCTTTCATAAGGATGTATTGAATTAAATGTCCTATTCTGTAACTATAGTTTTGGGTGATCTGTTTTCTTGAGTTTTGTTGTTATTAACTCTTGTATATTCATGATTTATTGTACGAATAATTGAAAATACAAGTTATTAATTTCATTAAAGATAGATTCGTGGAATTTTTTGACAAAATGGAATTATATTATATAGTCCTACTAGTATCGATATTCTACTGCACATATTCACAAATATTAATTTTCACTTATCTCGTTTTCATGTCGTTTTCACTACACTCACTTTAGTTTTAATTTTGTAACTGCCAGTTAAGTAGCGAGCTTCGCATAGCAGTGAATTACCTCTAATGGCCACTCGAGTCTTTCAACGAGCCAGTGATGTACTTTACTGGGTGAAATTAAAACTGAAATAGTACGTTACAATATTTGAGCCACATTTACTTAGAGTATAAGTAAAAATCGATTTCAAACTGCTTTTGAAAAATAAAAATCTTATTGTTGATATGTGAATGAGACATTCAAAAATTTAAAAACAGTAGGTAAGTAGATTTTGGGTACATGGGGGAAAAAGAGCAGGCGGAACTATTTAAATACGCCGAATTTCTTAGTAGACGTGTTACATTGCCTGCCTCCACCAGGACACCCTCTTATTTAAAAAGAGAAAGAGACAGTAAGAGGTAGTGCCACACTGCATGCAAGCATGCAGTCGAATTGGGCCGGCACGACCGGGGAGGTACCTCTCGCTTACACAAGACCGGAGTAAAGTGACAACTATGCTGTCGCGTTTCGTGCGGTGTGTAAGTAACCGGTGGTCCATGGAGGTGGGAGGAGAAAGGAGGGCAGTGCATCTATATAGCCTCTATGCGGATGTTTGTGGGCGTCGGTAGTCACGAAAATGTCTCCGGCTGCTCGTTTGCCCTCCTATACCATAAAAAAAAGAGTTGTCCGAATTATGTGACTATTAAGGACGCAAGTATTAACGTAGAGCTACAAGTAAATCATGATTATGTTTTCTTTCAATAATTTAATGTGAAATAAAGAAAGCAATTGCTTTCATCGTTGATGATGACTATTTCCAGACTTGATCTGAAAAATGCATGTTTCTTTTTGTTCCCAGTCGAGACTCGAACTCGCGACCTCATAACCTTTGATTGAATTGAATCTGTGTCTTGGTCTAGTGGTAAACTAGACCATGACACAGATAATAATATTTAATAATTAAATAGATAATGTGGTATACCTATTATATGTAAGTATTAATATCTTTATAATAGTACCTTCATCACAAATGGATTGCAGTATTTATACGGCAAAACTTAATAGCATTAGGGTACATAGGAAGCTATATTACCAAATAAAGATTACTCACCTCCCGAGCGCCGTGGCCGCTCGCTCAATACTCGCTCCAGCTGTTGGACAACAGCCAAACACTAGTCCAGTGATTCATGCCGCTAACGTTTGTTTGCACTTGAAATAAACGATTACTTAGGAATTCAGATAATAAAATGGAATAGATTTTTGCTACTATGTTACATTTTATATTATTTACTATTTGAACAAGAACAAAAATATGTACTTAATACGGTTATTTCTGAATAGCGAATACCTGTCATTGCTGAATACCGATATACCTTAAAATGCTTACACAATAAAAATAAACATCTAGTGGAATCTTTGCTGCACTAGATCCATCAGCTAAACCACATTTAATGTGAAGCTGCTCAAATTATAAGCAATTTGACGCTCCTCCCTAAATTCATGGATTTGCGGATCAATGTTAGACCCTGCTTCCGTGCCGTTGGATTGCCTTTTAATAATCCTTCTTAAAGAGGCAGTCGGTAACTAAACTGTAAATGCTTAATCATCATTAATAGCACTGCTGGGGATTCAAAGATACGATCAAGCGTATGGGGGATAAGTAGGTTAGAGCATCGTGGAGAGAGGAGGAGGTATGAGGCCAGGGCATATGCATAACCTCTATGCGGATGTCTATGGGCGTCGGTGATAATGAAAATGGATCCGACTGCTCGTTTGAACTCTTGTACTATAAAAGAAATATCCACAAATCTCTTCAAGTACTAGGTAGGTACTAGGGTAGATTGTGCCAGGGAGCTGGCCTTCATTTTTGAGAATACTAGTAAATAATTTACCACATTTACTGAATAATAGCTATGTAGTAATTATTAATACTAGCGATCCCGCGAGGAGCAAAACTCGATCTAAGTGTTTTTATTTAATTAAAAACTAAATATAATATGACATGTTGCGTAATTGTAATTAAGGTAAACAATTAATGTATAATTCTCAATAGTCTCTCTCTGTCTACGATTTTCAACCTTTTTTCAACACTTGCAAGAGATACAGAAACTTCATCAATAATTACGTGTGACTTATACATCAATGTGTCAAATGCATGCTAGTGTGTGTAAAGTTTTTTAAAGTACTTTATAAACATTATTATTAAGAAATATTAGCCTTCTGCACGTCTCTTATACGTAAACTATAACTGTGCCACATTTCATACTCCACTGTTCACGCAATTTTCGTAAAAATGTTCCTAAAGTTTTTGCGTGATACGTGAAGTATTAATACATAGATACCACTAACTGTTTTAATGAAACAATAGTATTTTTTTTATCTCCAATATTTTTGGGATCTTTATCAAGGATAAGTCAACCCGTACTTTTCACAAAATTCCCTTTTAATTAGTTAAACGCATGCATGCTTATTTAAATACAAGTATAAGTTTCTATTAGCCGATATAAATATTTTTAACTTACTCGTATATTTTTGATAGAAATGGGTAACTTACTGTAGACGAACTTAGTAAATAAAAAAAGATAAACTGTAATGGTTACCCGTGAGGAAGAGCGTTGATCAAGAATGGAAATTACGCCGTGACCTCATAAAAAAGGGCCGAATATTCTCGAGACGCGTACGCGATATAACACGTTTTAGCTCTACTCTGTTACAGACAAAGTTCCTCTAAAACAGTTTAAGTGGGTGCTTACGTGTATGTTCAACTTCGGCTCGCTTTTGGGGGAGATTTAATACAGAATACATTACAATCTGCATAAATATAAAAATATATTTATATTCCAATAAAAATAATCGTTCTTTAGGTACAAACTTTACGCGAGTGAAACCGAGTGGCATGTCAATATATAATTATTTAAGTATCTTGTGCATATAGACAGAAATTACTTGTAAATAATATGATATTCACCATTCAACAGATAGTTTTATAATGATTTTATTTCGATTAATTGTAAAATAAATTCCGCTGTATACACCGGACAAACAAAATATTGGCATTTCATAAGGCTGTGTCAAACGCAGGTGCACTTTGAGTAATGTGTTCACTCGGTATTGTAGTTAGCAATATTCGAGTGAATTTAAAGGAGGACAGGAGATAAGAATAATAAAGGAGATAAATATTGCTAGGACTCAAACTAATAATTATTATATCAACAGTATCGCATTATTTGTAATATTTATTCATCATTTGCAGGCATGTTTTATAGACGATAGCAATCTGGTTTAAATTTGTCTTTGTAATCTAACTCTCCCGTTAAAGTCAAATGTTCTATGAGATATTGAAATTAACGCATTCTATGGTTTGTAGTTTATAAGTAAACATTTATTAAAAGTTTATATAAAGTTATAAATACAATACCTATTCTACTGAATTCAGATTCCGTCTAAGCTATAAAAGTATATAGACGAAGAGACAGACAATATTACAAACTTTGTTTATACAAATGTCCACTACAATTATAAGTTTACCAAAATACATTGTCCGGGATAAAGTTCTAATCCTTATGATACATTGCAGTCCGCTCTACGTGACATGAATGAAAAACCTCCGTAACCACCTTTATGGTCTAATTATTTTTATCGTTCCAACGTTTTATTTCTTTTTTTTATTTGTCACAAACATTATGTCACGTGCCAGTGCTTTATATATTTCCCCTTGATTGCTGTTTTTATGAAATCATTTTACAGGTTATGACAACTTTATACCTGCTAGGCAAAGAATTGCTACAGATAAGTGATTTTGTTTTACAAGCCAAAAGTAATCGATTTTAAAGTATTATAATGGTAAAATATCAAGGATCTTACATTTTCCTTCATACAGACAATACTAATTTTATGTAAAACTAGCTATGCCCCGCGGTTTCTAAGAAATCCATATAAACTTCAAGACCCTACCTATTTCAACCCCTTATGGATTGAATTTCTAAAAATCCTTTCTTAGCGGATGCCTACGTCGTAACATCTACCTGGATGCCAAATTTCAGCTTGATCCGTCCAGCGATTTGGGCTGTGCGTTGATAGATGGCTATGTCACGTTTGAGTTTTATATATATAGATGCTCACGTAAAATTATTTCTTTGGGGAAGAAGAAATATTTAAATATCCTGACAGCTAGTTAACCCCGCTTTTTCCCCGCGTTTGATCCCTTCTCTTGTTTTTCTTGATAAAAATATATAGCATAATTTATCTTCCATCCAACATAGATCTTTGCATAGCTAATTTAAATAGACCCCTGGAAGAGCCTACGTCGAGTAGATGTGAGTGCTCGTACCGACTCGTAGCCTGCGGCGCTCGCATCACTTAAGAGCCCTAATGCCAGCACGAGGTCCGTTTACTTAGTAATGTACACACACATCAATTTGCTTTACTAATTCTAACGTCCCGTAAACTGAATACTAACATGATCTATATTTATTCATAGTGTAATTTATTCGGTTTTTTTATTTATATTGAAATTTACGTGTAGCATACAAGCCCACTACCAGGACAGGGACAACTAAATACAATTTGATGTCGACATTGTCACCAAAATAGTCTGCTTGTTGTCCTTGTTTAATATAAATCCTTATTTTTTTACCATGATTTCCTATAATTATAATTCAAGAAAATTCCATCTCCAGGCAATCTTCCAGTAATTTTATTGCGTATCCCCAGGCGCCACCCGAAACGATAACTGGCAACATGCAGCCACTTCTGGTGATTCGTTCAATCAGAGTTAAATAAATTTGATTCGGAATATATAATTCTTTAGTCTTTGATTATATACACGTCTAGATGGAGCATTTCAAATAAACATCGCAAAGAAAACGTCTCATTTTTCGCACAATGTGTGAGTGACAGTTATGTACAGATTGTTTTAAAACCGTCAATGTGTGCGTGTAAAGGGATACCAACAGCATAAAAAATTACCCTTAATTTTGTTACTAAATCAGGAGGAACTAACAGCAAACAATAAAATAGGAATATACATACGAATGGTCTATATAGATTTTTTTAAAGAATGTATGCTAATTATTATTAAAAATAAATTATGATTTTTTATATTTTTTTTTATCAATGAGAGAGAGAGTTTATTATTATTATCAATGAGAGGATTTCCGAAGGTAGTTTTAGTTTTATAGATCGCTATATAAGTATTAGAATTTTTTTACTTGATAATAAGACTCCAAATATACTTTATGAATCAGTTTTATTTATTTACAGTCAGTGTTCAATAACATAAAATATACTAATGATACTTATAATGACATCTTAAGTTTACGCGAATGTTGCACATAATATAATAAAGCTATTTAAACGGCCTCACGGATCATCCTTGGATGGAATCGGTGTTATTTAGCGAGGATTTGTGCTTTATCAAATCTTATATCTGACGACCAGGCTGGCGCAGTGGTGCCGGGCTCGGATAAGCGGAATATATTGCGCCAGGGGTCGCGGGTTCGAATCCCGCCTTGGTTATTGATGTTTATCTATGTATTATATGTATTTTTCTGTGATAAAAATCTATACAACATAATATATAAATATATAAAACTTCTTAAATTTATAAAATATATTTCCGTGGTCTAGTACCTGTAACATAAGTCCTTACGGTACTTAGCACGGGGGGTAGAATAACGTAGTGTGTAAACTCCACTGCCATATATTAAAAAAAAACTTCCCTTTAGTTTTGGAAAATTACCCTACTTTTCTAGTGACAACACCGTACCACTAGTAAATTGTGAAATTAATATTCGTATTTTCTTAACAATACTTACGTAAATTTAAAAACTAACCGGTGAAATAAGATCTTCTATTTGTTATCAGATTTTCCTGCATGGTTATGACACAGTTGAACAGAACAAACCGGCATATTTCTTTTTTTATTGAGAGCTCAGAATCTCGTTACGGTCTAGATGACACACACTGACTTAAGCGAAAAGCGTCTCTACTACATATAGGTAGTAGAGACGTTTTACGGCGCTTTCAGGTGGTTGATGCGGTATCTAGACGTGTATATAATCAAAGTCTTTAGTTTTAATATATATAAAGTTCATATAACATAGAAATAAAATATCAGTCAATGAGATTTCTAAATGTATATTCTTATATCTGAGATTGAAGTTATAGTAAACAGTTCAGTAATTGCATGCAGCAATGAGAAACTAAGCCATCTAAAATTTAAAAAAATAACATGCTAAAATAACAGCTACATACATAGAATAATATTAAATTATGTGATATTGGTTAGGAATGAGGTTGTATGCCCATCTTATAGCTACAGTTACACAAGTGCTCGATAAGAGTAAGTATTTGAATCATGTAAACTTTGCCACCGCTGTGGAGGAGAATTTTGCCCAACCATTGTCTTAAACGTATTGAAGAATAGATGGTAAGATTACTGAAACTTGCTCCGTATGAAATTATATCAAACCAGCGTTATAAAAAGTATGACGAGTCATTTCATGTGAAACAGTAACATTGAGTGTTTCACCGCACAACGTCTGTTTATTGTATGTTATTTGTTAATGTATTCATTAATATCTTTCAACCTTTTATAAATTAAAGTTTTAATGTCAAATAGTAATAATATACTAGTTCAGTTGACAGTTGTTTATTTATAACAATTTGTTTATATTTGATATCCTTATTTTTCTATATATATGTTGAAGTTCTTCAAAATAAGATTCTAGTGGATTTTTTATTTCATCACTCTGGCAATAATCAAATTAAGATATAAATCGAGTATGTTAGGTATATCGGACTACTCATTTACCCCACCCAATAGCATAAAAAATATAATATATGTAGTTATAGTTAGTATTAGTGCTAGTTTTTTTTATTTTATTTTAGTGCTAGTAATAATAACAATAATATCAACACATCAGCCCACTGTGTGGTGTTTTTTTTGTGCCAAATTAATATATATATATAAATACTAGCTGCGCCCCGCGGTTTCACCCGCGTAACTTTCGATCCCGTGGGAATATCGGGATGAAAAATAGATAATAAAATAGATGTTGGCCGATTCTCAGACCTACTCAATATGCTCACAAAATTTCATGAGACTCGGTCAAGCCGTTCCGGAGGAGTATGGCAACGAAAACTGTGACACGAGAATTTTATATATTAGATATTGATATAAGTACGAGATAAGGTTATATATAAGGCGACCTTTTCTATGCAAAAGGAACATAAATATATCGCGACTACATTTCTTTTTTATTATGCATGTTATGCAAAAAGCTACATGTAGGGACCACGCCAAAAATGCGCAAACAGACTAATTTATTCGAATGTAATGGATAACGCAATTTTTGTTCCTGAATTTTTTTATTTTTTAATATTCTCGTAGCTTGAAAGCGTTACTCTGGCTGAAACTCGTGACGTAGCTAGAATTAGTAACGTAAAGTTGGGATATAACAAGCAGTCCGTGTGTCTTACAGTAAAGTGCCACCCTAATATAACTACTAGATATTCACATAATTATGGAATATATTCGTTTCCTAACGGGTTCGAATCCCGCCTAGATCATGATTGTTAAAGTAAGTATTAAAATATGTATTTCGGTCATAAAAATCATAAACATATAAAATTTCCTAAATTTATAAAACATATTGAATATATTGTCCGTTATCTGGTACCCGTAACACAAAAATCCGTACTTACCATGGGGCTAAACTAACGTAGTGTGTTAAAGTCCACAGATATTAAAAAGGTGACCGACGGCATAGTTTTTTATGGCTCCGACTGCTCGTTTGCCCTCCTATACCATAAAAAGAAAAAAAAAGAAAGTTACGGTCGACTCTCAATGTTCGTCCATTGTCATTAGCCAAGGCAAGGAGGTGGTAGCGATCCGTAGCCCCTCGGGGCTATCAATTCTTTGCACCCCTTCTTTCACCGTCACCGAGACTGCTACCGTCACCAGGCTCTTTGACGACTTTTAGATCACTATGGACTGAGTGGGAGTATTCTTATGCCACCCCAAACAGCAAAAGAAAAAACCAGTAGTAACGCAATTTAATTGTTCGAACAACAATTACTACGCGTTTTCTATGGACCATTAATAATAACTTCCACAGCCCGCACAAAATAAATTTCGCCAATCATTACAAAGGATACTGCGGCACCGCACAAGCGCCTCGCCAATCACAGCCTTGCACTCGAGCGCAACCTGGGCAGTGCTGTCCAGACATGCGGTAGCTCCCTGAGATAACTGTTACATTGTTAGTGTTTTACAAATAAATATGTTGCGTTGTCTCCTTCACTTTTTAATACTTACATCTAAGTAATTTAGATGTTGGATTTGACTTGCCAGCCAGTTTTTGTTGAATAATGCCGAAACATCTAATAGAAATATGTGTACATGTGTAATGTGCCTTTATTTTCGCCACACTTAACAGCTATTTTTTACGAATAAATTGAATAAAAGGAACAAAATGCATTTATCATAATTTTTTCTAGGTTTACTTTACATCACTATGACACTAGTTAACGCCCTGAAAGCAATAAAAAATTGAAAATAAATTGACACTAAAAATCTTTATACGCCATTTATTACGCAGTGAGGTAATTAAAATGGCTATGCGCCAAGAACGCATGCAAAAGCACTGACCGTTGTGCAACAATAGCACATACGATGGTGATACAACATGACAGCAGACGCAAATAAATGTTCTTGTAAATAAAATGACTGCATCCCGCGGTGGCGTTGAAAAATAAAGTTCTAAATTTTTTACATCACAAATAACGTATCGTAACGTAAGACTTAAGGACAGAACTTTCAAAATTCCTTTATTAAGTAACGCCCTAGGTCACAAACACCTCCTGTATACCAAACTTATCAGTCCGATAGTTCGATCTGAAGATGATCTAATGATGATGGTCTGATGATCTGATCGCATTTGACTGCATCTAATGCCAGCAGTAAGTGCATTGCCGGATTAACCACCAGTAGATATTTAAAAGTCTCTCTTGAGATGTGATTTTTTTATAGCCCTGGCAACGAGCAGTCCGAGCCCTTTAAAGACTACAGATGTACGTAGAGGTTGTATAGATGCGTTGCTCTCCTTCCTTCTACTTCCACCACGGGGCATCGGAGACTGACACATCGCACGAAACGCGACCGAACATCTGACACTTTACGCCAATAACATATATGTTTCTGGTAGTGCCGGCCCAATTCAGCTGCAAGCTGCAGCTCCGTCAAAGCACTACCTCTTACTTGCGTTCTATTATTGTACTTATGTGTGAAGTGTGTATGTTATCGATATTATTTCTTTAAGTCTGAAAGTTAAACGTCCCGATGTCAAAACATAATTTTAATAAAGAGATATTTATTATATATAAAACGATTAATCAGATACCAATGTATTGTTTGATAAAGATCTGAATAGTTGTGGTGAACGAATACTTAAACAGAATCGCACCCGCGTTTCGTGGAGGGCCCTCACTCCTACCTGTCTGTCCTGAGAGTCCTCGTCTGAGAAAGGTATTGGCGCGAATCGCTCTGTAAGTGCTCTCTCGACTTGTATACAATTCAGATATAAACACTCCAAAAGCCATTAGGCAATCAGCTAAGATTTAATTAATATTATTGTGAAGACTGACAAACAATGAATAGATAGATCTGGTGGTGTCAGAAGGTATCTTCGTATCCGGCGTGTTCGTATTATAGAAGTTGTAATTGTGGAAGAAGCAAGAAAAGTATTTATAGACCACGACTTATTGCACTCGGATCTTTGTCCTATCCCGTAAGGGATATGACGAAAAAATTTGTTGTTGTTGTAACTTTTAACATAATTTGTGTTGTTGTGTGTTAACACATTGTGTCGCAAGTTTGAGATGTTTAAATGCAGAGCAACTTATTTATTTATTTATCAATCTCTGATATCTATTATTTATTTATTTTGTTTAGTACCATTCTCCTCTAGTATTATATAGATGAATTGGATCATTAAATTGTTAAGATCGACCAAAAATATTCAGAAACGGTAATTTTATGGTACTCACATTCCAAAAACTTTACATGAAATATCATTAACTACTGCACAACAGAAAAACATAATTATGTCTCCATTTTTGTTTTTACTTTCTTCTGTAATTTATTTCCTCAATCTATGTATTCGTATTCGTCCCTTAATCTTAATATAAGTAGATACTTTATCATAATTGTATACATAATAGGATTCAATATGTAAATATAAAAAAGACATATATCTGTATCGCATATTAAATCTTCCACTACGAGCGAAACAAAATTGGAGCAGCAAAAATCCTCGTAAATAGGAACAAACATAACGCGACTCACTTTATTTGATATAAAGTGAAATACTTGAGCTACAAACACAGCACCAGCACCTACATAAATACAACATAAGAGCACTTATGCAAATAACAGCCATTTTAAAATGGAAATTTGAAGGTACGACGCTCGGTGGAGTCTATTTCATCACAATGTGATTCGGCACTGAAAATCGCACTGACTTGCACTGCTTGTTTCCGCTGAATGAAACGAAATGACATAACAGAAACAACAATATGCTTTGCCTCCTGAAAGGGAAAATAGAGAAACGGTTGCCACGTATCACGATTATCATTACATACCTACTTGTGTTTAAATTTGGAAGTGGCCACATTTAGTCGCAAATTTCTATTGTTCGTAGACAAATTCCGAATGGCATATGGATCTAATTTGAAGGGAATCAGTTAAAGAATACGTTCAGTTCAGTGAACATTACGAGTAACCGCAGAGGAAATAAAATTCAAAGTAGCAGAGGAAAAATACAAAACAATTGCCGCTCGCCCCTACCGATCTCTTGCCTTCCCGTCGAGCCATTCACTTGAAATTCGCATTATTGTTCGCTTCACGGAACTTCTTCACAGTATCAGCCCTACGTCGCGATCCTCAAATATTGAATAGTCCATATCCTTACCCACAGTTATTACAATAGACAATTATAGCCTCCTTTTTAAGGGAATGTAGTCTATTCTTGATATAAATACGTATGCGGAAAATGGTCTTATTAAACTAGTTTTGTAAACAAAAAATATTTTCTCATTTAACGTATTCTTCCTATGTAGCGTTTGGAATAAATAAAAAAGGGGTGCGTAAGGACTTTTATATTATACCTATAGGGTTAAAAATTAAGACTCACGGATCTATTGTAATTACGTCATTAGTTGAAGTCTTGTAGTAGGGTTTTAAATATTTTTGATGTTGTTAATCTTCGCTTTTTTTCATATAGTCAATATTCCATACAAGTATGTAACGTTACCGTACCTATATCTTATGGTGAAGATCTTGTAAAGGCAAACGAGCAATATAAATAAGCAAAGAGCAGAAGCCATTTTCAAAACTACCGAATAGAGGTTATATAGATGCGTTTGCCCTCCTTCCTCCTCAAATATATCAAGAAAAATACAAAAGAAATATTCAGATGCATTTGTGTCAAGCAAATGATGCAGGATTCGAGATGAAAATATTCCGAGGCGAGGCCAACTTGAACGCTTAAGTTCCAAATCCTCTTGAGAGAATCTTGTCTGTTAGAAAAATTGTTTTATTTGTTATGTTTGCAGTTGTAGAGTGCAGTTTTGAAAGTATTTTATACTAGCTGCGTCCGCTGCTTCATCCGCATAAAATAAATCCGAAGATACATTTTTTTTAGATAGAAAGTAATAATTATGATATTCTAGATTCTGATGAAGTGTATAGCTAAATTCTATTCAAACTTCTTTAGTAGATTTTGCGTGACAGATTACCAATTTTAAGTAATAATAATAATATATTTTAGTTTATAGGATAGTAGGATAGATTAGTAGCAGGGTTTGTTAACCACACTTAGAAAATCCTACTAATGATACCCAGGTGTGATTGCGGAGAATACTATTATTATTATGAGCATTATTATTATTATTACAGTAGAAGATATTCTAGAAAACTGGCTAGGGATATCTACTTAGGATTATTAATTCAAAGTAGGTATCTCCAGCCAACTTTTGTTGCATACGATGCTGAATGGATACTAACAGTTTTGAGAATTTTTGTGTGTAGATATGTTTGTTTATTTGGCCGCGTTTCACGTGAAAATAGCTAATCTTATTTTATGTAAATTTTACTTATCTGTCGACAAAACCCCGGCAACAGGATATATATCAAAAATAAATGAGTATTTTAGGACTTATTTTATTACGTGAAACCACTGGACCGAACTAATACATAAAATATTTAATTTTTTTAGATTTTATATATTAATTATGTATATTCATTTAGCATACATGGTCTGTTCCGATCCCTGTCTAATGATAATATAATGAGCCAGATATTACATTAATACTTTAATTAACTCTACATTTATTTGCACAAGCAACGACTGAAACCCACCTAATTCGAGCTTTGATTAAAATCAGAACCCGAGACAGATTGAGCTTTGAATTGAACAAATTAATAGTTCTATAACAAGGCAAATTTGTGTAAGGGGGCATGAAATGCTTCTAAGAATTCATTATTAATATTTTCTCAGCCGAGTACACCGGGTATACTGCTAACGTCTAGTCTACGTTAGATGGGATGGCAGTGCGCTCTAGCTCTAGCTCTCTGGATACGCATAAAGTATGTACACCTGGAGAAATCTTAAACCAAAAAATTATACTGATGTTCATAGGCAGCGATAGTCATCAAAAGAATCGTACTGCTCGTTTCTCCCCAAAAAAAAAATTCTTAAACTCTAAGAGATATGGCTCTCTGCGTATTACGTAATATGAGTCTTGTAGCTCGGCAGTTACTTTTATCTAAACCAAACTTACAGCCTCATGAAGGAGGCATAAAGCATGGACGGAGAGCTTATAACAAATTATGAAATTTTAAAAGAAATATATAAACAACGGCACAAAGATATCTGATGTACATTGTTTGCGAGAATTTGCAGTAATTTTTCTTTGTTAAAACTTCTCTTGGTAAAATTTAAAATACTTTATTTAAAAGTGCAGACAAATTGTGCTCGCTTAGAGCAGTTATTAAAGTGAATGAGTGCCCCGCTCGGCGAAATAGTGTCCATCCCGAAACTATATCTCGTATCCACCTACAATGTAGGTAATGTTTTAATGTCTTGTGCTTAGATCATTTAGTAATGATCTAAGGTCTTGTAACATTATAAGTAGGAAACTAAAACTTTTAAAGAAATTCTTACCAAATTATTAATAATCTTTTCTAGTGGCTCAATATAATAAAAAATGTGTGTGCTTTAGACCACATAACTGAAGCAAAACTTAATTATCGATTTAATACACAAATTCAGTTCCATAGTTAAAATGATAAAATGTCATATGATATTTATTTTTTAAATACAAAAAGTTTCACTTAGATAGAATTCGAATTTTGAATTTGAATTTCCTTCTGTTACGTTCCGTTTCCGGCCTCGTCCAATCAACACATTTTTGAAACGCTCTCGCTAGCTTTCTCTTCGCGCGCGTTATGAAGTGAAAAAAGTCAAATAAAAATCGATTAAAAGAGGAACATGAAATGCAATGCAATGCAAATGCAATGTAACAGGTAGCGATCCCACACTAATAGGTAAGCCTCATTCATATATTTAAGTAGGAAAGTTAATGTTTAGATATTTGTGAATTCTAATTACTCGAAACACGCCAAGTGAAAGACTAGAACTGAATCTAAAGACATCTTTAACACTCATTATTACCTAAGTTTTTATTCAACAATTAAGATATAATCCTGTCACAGTCTAGTAAAATGCGCTTTCATATTTTTCCATTGAGGTTTTTGCAGTTCCCTTACCTATTATTCGTGTGCATTTTTAGACACTTTAGTTTTAATTAATTGTTTGGCACTTAAATGTCGGCAGCCGCTGCAGTAAGCGATTTTGATGACCTCACATTACTTTTAGCGAGCAATAAAAAGATGACTGAGAATTTCTAAACTGTGCAAACTTAAAAATAGTGTATTAATGTTACTATTGCATATATAACATTAATACGTATGTATGTTATATTAAAATATGATTTGACCGCGACCTTCTAAAATTACTCGAACGACACATTTTATGAATAAGGATTTATATGTACAATCTGTGAAACCAAAATTTATATAATACTTAAGTTTCTTACAGGCTCACCACAACTTTATTAGCAACCTATAGTATATAAGCCGTTAGCCGGGTCTTAGTAGCTGATTACAGTGCTGACGTAATATTTAAAATAAGCGCTTTAGTATGTCACAGTAATAACTAAATCTCTCTCATATCGCGATGGTATCTAACTGATGTCACAAGTTTGTGTGTACCACAAGCTTAATACTTACGTCGTAATATATTACTGGTAACTTTGGTACCGAGCATATTTTATGGACAGTGTTGCCAGTAGCCGCACATTTGCGGTTTGTGTTAAATACATTTGTATACTGTTAGAATGAATTATAATACAATATGTTGTATTGCTCGAATCTACAAAAACAAGTTTACCGAAACTACAAATCATATTTAATTTATTTACATTTAACGTAAAGTGTGATTTAAATTTAATTTCCATTTAAATTTATTTAACGAATGAAGCCAGTATCATAGTAAAATCCAGATGCAGGCTGTCTTTCGGGCAGACCCTTTGTAGGATAGAAACACGACATTCTAAATTAAAAGATAAATTATGTAAATTGCAGGTCCCCAGGTCAGGACATATTATTTTTTTACGCTATAATCTTAAATCTTAAAATTAATTTGAGCGGTTTTTGATTTCATCCTACGTCACTTAATCATTTTTACTATCTAATGTAACTGACCTATCATAATATATACTCAATTCGTAGCTTGAAGCGGTATATTAAATACCGCAAGATCAACCCAAAGTTCACAAAACTGTACCATAGTCGTCGGTTTCTCGTATTTCTTCTTAGTTTTTCGTTTCATTTTCATGAAACTACGCTTTATAGTTATCTCTATAGCTAGATAATTTTGAAAAGGGGAAGAGTAAATTTACCATCGTTATTTGAGTTTTGTACGGCGTTCGATCATTTTTCTAATAAGAAAAATCCTCCCAATAAATAAACAGCTAAAGCCTTATTAAGAGATAAATTCGAATACATTTACGAGAGTATTTTTGAGTAAAATTAAAATTATTCTCAAAGCTTCACATCAATGTTGGCATGTTATCTTTATTTTAATGAGTAAATTTCGTTATATAAAACTTTTTTCTGAATTTTATCAAAGCCAAGAAGGCAAATTATTGTACTCCTTGCTTTTATGAGGACAAGGTACAAACGTGAATATGGGTAGGGGAATTTATGCCAAGAACAAGGATTCACTCCTTTCCCTACCTTGTACTGTTGCCCAAAAAATAGACACTTGCCTTGCGCTTAAGTAAGTAATTAACTACTACCTACGTTGGGATAGTAGGTTGTATAACACAGAGAGTGTAATAGAGTAGATTAATTAAGCTTAAGCAGGTAATTGACTACTATATCAATGTACTAAGTTCTCCTACTTTCATTAAAAGAGACAAAAACATCCCCATCGGTTCAATTGGTCATAGTGCGAGGTGACCTCTGCCACAACAAGTCTCGTACGATGGTGAAGACTATGGGTCTATTTTTGGTAGCATTTTGCAGTTCCGTGACGCCTAAATTAAGCAGTGGACGATATAAAGCTGCCTATGAAATGCAATCGATCTGTGAACGCGAACACTAAAGCTCGAATGTAAATGTTCACCGACAGGATTCTATTTACTTTTATTTCAGGCGAAACATCGAGTGATCCATTCAGTTAGATTTATTTCTATTCGCTGATATAACACCTACGCTCGACCTCTAAGCGTCTTATATAAAGAATTGATACGTTCAATGTTCATGTTGCAGATTAAATTATTCTGCCTCTTTTGATTTCGATCTTTGGATAGGACAGTAATATAGGACGTACGTACCTATGACTTTCGATATATTCTTAAAATTTTAAAACTCCTCGAGAAAGGGGTAAATATGATAAATAGTTGTTTTAGTGACTTACTAGACTGATTATTATCATAAAGTCTTCTAAGTATATTCGGTACGCAAGTAAGTTTCTCTACCTGTATGTACATATAGTGTTTCTTTGTATCTTTGGTTTTCGTTGGAAGCTAAATGTTTTTCCATTGTTTTGATCTCACGGTAATCATACAAAGGGTATAGTTGGATTTGCCTGTGCTAATAATCCAAAATGTATCAGCGTTTTTCTTAAAAAATAGTATAAGGGGGCAAACAAGCAGCCGGAGCTATTTTCATACTACCGGCGATTTTATATAAATGGGATGCCTTCCTTCATCCCCGCCCCTCTCCATGGGCCACTGGCTACTAACTAATACAATATATATACTAGCACACCGCAAGAAACGCGACAGAACAGCTTGCCCTATCATGTACAATGTACATGTAACATGTACCTTCAAAAAAGTTAGCAAGTTTCTGTCGAGATTAGCCGCTGTATACGAAATTCAAGTTGGTGCGCTATTACGTATCCGGTATAAGCCAATGGCTCTCAAACTTGCTAATCCTTCCCGTCACTGTCAAAGCTGCGCTAATTACAAATTGTTTCCTTTGTTGTTGATGAACCATATGAACAAGAATAGCTTAGAGTTTTACAGTGTTCGAAAGACTTGAAGTATCAGAGTATAAAAAACATAAAATAAATTTAAAATCCCCGTATCTCATCAAATTGAATATACCAAGGAATATTTAATCGAAATAATAATTCGTTACGAATATTTTTTCCCATTGCACGTCTATCTAATCGACTAACAACGAGGCGTATATAGTTTTAGGGAATATTTTCAAACTTATGTAGTAAAGAAGACTAAAGTAAAAAGTGCGCAGCTTACAGGGTTAACATCACTCTGTAAAGTGCTACGATAGAGTAAATATCGATAGCTCTATTCTATTTAATACGATTTTACTCAAGCTTTACATACCTTGCCTATCATAACGAGAAAACTTTAAAAAAAATGAAATAATTTTCTAAACTTATAATACTCCTCGATTTTAGGCAGAGGCATAAAAGTATTTCGAACTTTAATTTCGTGACGAATTACTCCGATGAGCTTATTTTGTCTTGGAATTTTGTCAATTTGATGGAAGAGATTTAAATAAATATCCACAGATTGGCCATTAAGATTATGGAGAAGAATGAAAATTCTTCCATTTACTTGATTAAAGATATAAATTTTACCAATTTTAATTACTTTTTAATTTTTCCTGTTAATTTCTATCGCTATCCATAGATAAGTTGATTTTTACACTCTCATTCTTTGCGTTAAAGTAGAATCTCCTTTATCTTTTTTATTTTATCAAGCAAGATGTCATAATCTGGACCTAGTGGGTGGTTGAAGTGGATTAATAAGGATATTTAGATAAATTCCACGTAATAAATAAAATTTCGAAGCGATAGGTTTTTGTATGTATAGTAGGTTGTACATTTTTTATATATTACTGATTTCTCAATTTTTCTCGAAAGATTAATCATAAGTCACCTGTATTCATATTAACTGAAGCTTCGGTTGCGTTACATTTTATTATTATCTTATTATTTTTTTATTAATCTGTCTGTGTGTTAATCGGGCCAGTCATGAGTTTGTGTTCGACAGTACTATATGAGCAAGTAGTCAAGTCTACAAAATGTATTTGCTATAGATTTTTATTACTGTCATTTATGGACTTTCGAGCTACAATTATTGTCTTTACACTTTCTCATACTGTTTCTCTTACACTCACACACTTACTTTCATCGGTGTGGCCATTACTAGGAGATGATAGAATTGGTAGTATTATATGCATACATTCCCGGTAGATTACATTTTGAGACAGCTACTATCTAAATATTGTCTCCTGCTCATGTATAGACATGTTCAACCACAAAGAGAGGGATTTGAGACCCATACCGGTAAGCTGGAGTCTATTTGCTGTTGATCTTTGCTGAGTATTAGTTCTATTACTTGAATAAATAAAGTTTAAGAATATTTAAGTAAAAAATATGTTTGTGTAATGGATGACTAAATGTACATTTCTTTATTAGAGTTCGCGCGTCGTGGTTTAAGTCGAGAACGCCTCGGCTTCGGGCTACATTTGAATTGTATGCCTTCAAAAACATATTATACATAAAGCAAAACAAAACATACTGACCGATGGCAACGACCTAAGTTGTTATATGTTACAAATATTATGTCATTAATCGGTATACCTCGGTAATAACCTACCTATCTATCTACCTAGAAAAAATATTTTTAAAAAATATCAAGTTCATTTCATTCATATCAATTGTTAAAAGAGTGTCGTAGCCAATACAGTTCTCCAATATTGTTAGCGTAGTTAGGTGCTACGAAATTCATCCTCTACGTCAACGTAGCAATGCTACATTGGCGTAACAGATGCGACTGAATAAACAATATTTGTCCAGTCTTTATATCTTAAAAAATTGGCCACATCCGTGAATAGTTAGTTCTAGATTTTTTTAGGTCACTTGGATTGTAAAATCTGAACAAAAACAAAAAAAAATATCGAAAAAAAGGAGGGCTCTAAATTTGATTCTCAACAAGTTGAGTCCTCTTCATTTATGTCGTAAAGTTGAAAATAAACGAGATGATGAAAATACTTTAAAATTGTCGTTTTTTAAAATTTAATTTAATTAAAAAATATCGATCCTAGAAGAAAAATTGTAAAAAGTACCTACTCTTGTAGAGAATCACATTTCCTACATTTTGTTTACACGGTTTAACTGTCAAATCAAAAATGGTCGAGTTATTCAATTTAATTAAATTAAATTTGGAAAAAAAAAACATTTTTCGAAAATATGCAGGAGCCTGATCAGGTCTACTTTTTGAATTTACACCCCCGAGGGACCTACGAAAAATAATTCCTAGAAAAATATTTCTTACGAGTCCAAATCTATAATGACTGGACTATTTTGTATGAAGATGAATTATGACAATAATAATGATCAATAATGACGTTTTACATAGACGTTTTACGTTTAGCAACTCATACTGCGAGTATTAATCTTGATTTCCGCTGTAATAAGATGGAGGAGCCTAAATAATTAAATGTTATCAAGTATCAAACATCGACGTCATAAATTTCCCGCGCAAATCACATCGTTAATATCGCGTTACATTATCTGTGACTGTAAAGTGTGGCGCGTCATGAGCAGGCTTTTAATTAACGTTTATCATCTGTGGTTGCTGCCTGCGTAATTTGATTTATTGTTACTGAAACCAGAACCACACCAGAACCTATCAAACTGTATCGTTTATTAGCTAAAGTGTTAACGATACTTTGTAAGCGATACTATCAACGAATATTAAATATCTGTCTAATGTGTTAGACAGATAATTAAAATACTTGTGTGTCGACGAGTCTATTTTTCGCGAATTGATGGTTCCAATAGAAGAGCTGTATGAGCTGTATATATCCTATCAATTCTCGTGTACATGTTAATATTTACGCCACAAGATGGTACGTACATATCTTTCTGCGTAAAAAATCTACTAGACAGTAGTCACTTGTTGACAGCAAGGACTCTTAGCTGTACAAGTATTGGATTACTATGTAATAATCTTTCACTTTTTATAACATTTGAAAATATATATATTAAGAGGCAAATCATTTCTATATTTGCAATAATGAAACTGTAGAGAAATACTTCCGAAATAAAATATGTAGATTTTAATAAACTCATTGATAATATGTAAACTTCTATCTGGTAGTGTCACGATTCACTCTGCATGCATGCACGCAGCCGAATTGGGCCGGCACGACCGGGGAGGTACCTCTCGCTTATACGAGACCGGCGTAAAGTGACAGCTGTGTTGTCGGGTTTCGTGCGGTGTGTAAGTAGCCTGTGGCCCGTGGGGGGTGGAGGAGGAAGGAGGGCAACGCATCTGTATAACATCTATGGGGATGCCTATGGGCGTCGTAGGTAGTCATTAAAATAGCTCCGATTGCTCGCCCTATACCATTTAAAAATATTTTTCTTACAGAACAGTTAATTCACAAATTGTATTGTATTATACCATATGAAAATGTACTTGTATTTTTATATTTTTAAATTTTACATCTGATCACAAGATGAGGCCCGCTGAGTTTGTTTCGCCGGTTCTTCTCAGGACAGGGCTAGGGTTGAACCGGTGGTAGATTTAATTGTTGACGTTCAAAAAGTAATTCCCGTAATTCTATTTTGAATAAAAAACTTTTCTTTCTTTCTTTCTTTCAGTTAATAAAGTACAGAGGGTACTGATACCGATGATGACAGTACAAATGGACAACGTTAACCATTGCCCTTTGTGAAATTTCAAAGGCACAATTTACACCAGACAGCCAGTCATATGACAAGCGTTACTTTACACGCCTTTGTAACTGAGCTAGTACAATCACAGGCAACATTTCTACACAACATAACATAATAAAATTAACATACATGTTTCTGATTAGAGGCTTAGGCTGACAAGATTTTTTTTATTCTTTAACACCCATCCTTTTTTCAAATCTGCCTATTGAGCCCGCCAGATGGCACTGCGGTCGGTATCTCGATTATACAATATTGTAGGGTAAAGTATCTGGTTGACAATTCTGTCACATAACATTTCATGTCACCATGACATGAAATGTTATGTGACATTCATAATAATGACATGACGATGTCTGTCGGGCGGCATACAGAGTTATTTTTTGGTCACCCGCCAAATTTTCAGGTTTGGTTCAGAATCAATAATACAAACGATTTTTGAAATAAAAAAGAATAAAAAAATAATTAGTTAAAATTACTTTGTCCCATGTTATAAACATATTTTTTGGTCACCGCGCGACATATGACTTGCGAGTGTCGCTCGGCTGGCGTAATTGACCTTGAAGTCGCGTATGAACCACGATCGACGATAAAATTTAAAATACACCCTTGGAATGATGTTTATTGTTTAATTCCTTATTTTAAAATTTGGCCGGTGACCAAAAAATAACCGTGTATATATACGTAGAGTATTTTAAATAAATTCCCCTTAGATATCGTTAAATAATTATTCAAATTACAATATGGATTGATAGTTTTAGAATGAAACTGTATGCACTATCCTACGATATTCTGTCTCCTGAATAAAGTTCTATTATAACCGGTCAAGACGTTCTAAAAATCTCCTGGCACAAACATAATGAGATAATTGAAATAGAAAAAAATGGTCTTTAGTTATTAGTATTATTAAAATAGTATTCTGCTCTTAGAATAGTTATTTTGAAGATACAGATAGACTCATGTAAATGTTCATAATATTTTATTATGCAATAAGTACATTTCTCACAATTGAAAAAATTATAAAGCAAGACGTAGAAAATATACCCGGAAGAGTTCTGAGATTAAAAAACATTTCTCATATGTCTGCACAGATAAGGTAAATTTTGTAAACGAGTTTGATACTTTGAAGGAATTTTATAAATTGTATTCATGAATATATTACGATTGTGCAATGTATTACGTTCACTACCTTCGTATATTCGTCATGAGGAAATCAAATACTGATTGAAAGAATATCAGAAAATGTGTTTTGGATTTTACATCGCCTAAGATTATCATACGCTGTGGTTAGTTAATTAGGTATATCTTCTAAAATACATTTAAAAATATATCATTAAAAACTAACGTTTATAATGATTTATTTATATACCTTATTATAATCATTATTATTATCAATATTTATTCAAAAATAGTGTCGTCATTCAGTAATGTTAGGTAGAGAAGGTGGAGGACCTCTTGCTCACATAATAGCGTCATTAAGCGACAGCTATGCTGTCCCGTTTTGTACAGTTTTTGAGTTTTCACTGAGCAAGATACTATAGACAAGGGGAAGCGAGGAGGCCAACATGTCTGTATAGCCATTACGTCGATGTCTATGAGCGTTGGTAGTCATTTAAAGATCATTCCTGTCTTTTCTACATACCTTGCGTTATTGTAAAAGTTTGTATCATATTACTTTTATCAAACAAACTTTGTATCTACTAACATTTACAATTTTTATAAGCTACAGTGTGTCAAGTAAGAATCAAATAAATTCTAAAACTCTGGCTGGCTCAAAAATCGAGCATACGAAGACAAGGTATTTGCCGGTTTTTCCGATGTCTATGACAGAATTTAATATTATATTATGATACACTCTTTTGTGTATATACAATAGAGAAAGTAGATTTTCAATTATTATTTGTCTCTTGCAAGAAATTAATTGCATAAAAACTCGACGTGAATATATATCGATTTTATGTTCTTAATGTTTAGTAATTGCTAGCTAGCTATCTTTTTACTCCTTGCTGAAAGTAAATTGAGGCTAATAGTGGCTC
>LUGF01042992.1:69320-85350 GCA_001625245.1 Calycopis cecrops
TCCCATCCGCTGGGTGGCGGACCAGCCATTAAACGGCCGCAGAGGACAGGGAGGAAGGCAACGACACACCGCATCTCCTCTTCCTCTGCGACCCCACCGCCAACGCAACAGACGGTGCGCCCCCGTTCGCGGGAGATAGGGTGTATAATTTAATTATTACATCACACACTTTCATCATAATTTAAATTCAAAACAGAAAGGCACAACTAGTATACTCATGTTCTTTTATACAAATAATAAAACTTTTAATTGAAATAAATTATTTCAAAATCCCACTTAATTTACTCTCATTTCAAAATACGGAAAATGCCAAAATTTGTTCAATTATTTTGATAAACTCCAAACGTACATTCCACAAACTCTCTGCTGAAAATCACTGAAGTTTTGAAGTAATAGTGGTACCTTTTGTGGAACACGGTCACATTATTGTGTGGAGTTGTGTAATATTGTACAACTGTTGTAAACAATACGATGTGAATGCTTTCTAACTTTTGCTACGGAAAACTCAAACATGTTTGAATATGACACAGAACCTACAGGGAAACGAGCAGTCGTAGCTTTTTGATCAACCCATGGAACATCCGAATTATTGTTTTTCTCTCATTTCCTCTCCCTCCAAAGTACCACTTGAACGTGCGACAACGAGAGGTATCTTTTTTACATTTTTTTGTCGACATGACCAAGCCTATTTTCCATGAATTCTCTTATGTTTTTGAGGAGGTATTAATATACGATATTTTATATGTGTAAGTGTACGCATAGGTTGATGTAATATTAAGTACCTTAATATTTGTTCAGTATTTATGAATACTGAATAAGATTCTGATTAAATTATAAATAATATACTTACTTTAATTTGAGTAGGTACATTTTCTTTGGCAAAGTGTTATTTCTCTATCGTCGACGCTCGGTTCGGATATTATTTATGTGGCGATGGCTAATCATATAAGCAAGCTCCTGGATCTACTGTAATTGATAATTCCACGACCGGATATGTAAAAAGTAAGCGCATCAACTCGATCAAATGGATTGCTATTGAGATCAAACAGATCAAGAAGAGAACATCGTGAAAATTAGGCTTATATCGTATCGGCCAATGTATATGTGTATGTAAGTAATTAAGTATATTATTATTTTACAACTGCAAGGGCGGGTGCTCCCTTGGTTTAACACTCAACACTCTAGTTGTTCGAGTACATTTTGGACTACAGTGCCACGACGGCAAATCTAGAACCATGAACTTTACGAGTGCTAAGCAGTCTAACACAATGCTATATGCCTGTCATAGGCTAGAGTCAAAGGCTGCTACTCGCCGATTCAATGCCACGGCCTAGTCTTCGGCGGAATGCCGGCTTTACATCATAAAGTTTACGTTATTACGATATCGTTAACTTTTTACCCACTGTCAAATTGGACTGATGACGAGATTTTATTTAGCTACATTCTGGCTTACTGAACGTCTCCTACAATCTTTATATATATATTTCTTGTATGCGTGTGTATGTCACTGAACTCCACCTAAACGACTGGACCGATTTTGATGAAATTTTGTGCGTGTTGAAGGGGATTTGAGAGTGGTTTAGATTCACAAATCAGCCTGGCAGATGGCGCTGCATATTCCACAGGATCGAAACTTAAGCAGGTGAAATGGCGGGACGCAGCGAGTATCCTACAAAATATAAAACCATGTACCTTGTACTTATATAATATACGTATAATAAATGTTTCAAATACAACCTTAGTTACGTGAATAAATATTTAAACGAAATCCTATGTACACAGGTTCTGGGTAACGCGACACCCTCAAACATACGTTACCTAATCAAACTAATTATAAGGGAGAAGCCTCTTGTCCTTTGAATAAGGAGATTCTTTTGTAGGGGGCTGAGAAACGAAACTTTATCTTAAGTAAAGTGCTATTATTACGTTCGCTGCTGATTTAACAAAATGGGAGGTAACTTATTGGTTTTTATTGTATATTTCAATTTGTTTTCTGGAATGGCGAGTTAACTTATAGCTTACATAAGTAGTCCTACTGACATTATGTAGATACTTATTCAAAAAACTGCTATTTTTATTCCGATATGAAAATAAAATAACTTCGCAAATTTTTAGTTTTTCAAGTAAGTATTATGGTATGGAATGGTTATTGGTAAACCTTACGTTATTGGTGAACAAAAATAATTAGTTGTACGGAGCCTTATGCTAAAGTAACTACGAGATTAAAATAAACATAAATAAATGATTATTTTGGATACATTCAAATAATATGTTAGTTATATTAAGATCTAATAAACTATGTGTGTAATAAATAACGGTTTAATTTATTTAAACCAAAGAAATTAATTAAAAAACCTATATTCGTCGGATTGAGGTAAATTTCGTCATGAAAATTAAGGTTCCATTTGAAAGTCATTTTAACTCTCGATGTTGCAAAAGTTGAAAGTTGCAATAACTCTCAACTTATAATACCTCGATTTTAGTCAGAGGTTCAAAAGTATTTCAACTTTATTTTCGTGACGAATCGATCAAATTCCATTTCTCTTGGTGATTTCAATTTGATGGAAGAGATTTAATTAAATCTCTTCAGATTGGCCAGTTATGGGAGGAACGGAAATTGTTCCGTACACTTGATTGAATACATTCTTTTACTGTCTTACTCTAATACCACTCTACTCTTCGTCTTTTTAATTGAAATCAATAAAATTTAACACAGCTGTGATGAGAGTTGTCATCGGAATTCCTATAGAAGTTATTTTTTCTTTAACTCTATAACTTTATTTGAAGTGCAATAATCTATATGATGTGCGAACTAGTCTTTACCTAATCGTGATAGCCGAAGAGGATTCCGTTTAGTTAACCACTACATTAAACATAAGTCTTAGACATATGTTTCTACCTATCGATGATTGTATTGCAATTTCAAAAAAATATTTTATTTCACCTATGTAATTACGGATTTCTAAAAGTTTATAATAAAAGGAATTATATGGTAGCTATTCAGATAACCCAAGCATCGGTTATGTAATTTATTTTTATTCTTTATAACCAAATTAAAAAAAGTCCTAATCTAATAACAGGTACAAATAAGTAAATAATAATAAGTAATCAAAGGTAGTAGGTTGCTGACAGATCCGGGGCACCTCATTATAGGCAGCCGATGACACCAGCGGAGTTTTAGTGGGTACCCGATTTTGCCACGGGACCTAACCCTCGGGTGATAAGCTTGTTACTTGAATAAATAAAGATGGACAATACATAATATATTTATCAATTCATGATCAAAAGTTTAATTATATAAAAAATTTTAAATTATTTTAAATTAAATAAAATATCTGTGTACACAGATACACAGATATTTCTTTATTTATTATTTACGAGAACGTCGCGGCTAAAAACAAGAGCGCCTCCGGCAGCCGGGGTGCTTTTGAATTCTGCGCCTTCCCAAACATATTATACAGAGAGAGCAGTAGGGTCGTAGCCAGGGCCAGTATGTATTGAACATACTGGCCCCTGGCTACGACCCTAATTCATAGAACAATTGGTATAAGTTACAAATATTATATTATCATCATTTATAGTAAATTAATCCTTTATTTCCTTATTTATATTTTTGAAATAGAGCAGAAATATTTAGAAATATTTGTTAGAATAGATCTATTAATAATTTATTTATCTATTTATATATTTCTTGAGTGTGTGTGTATATCCCCGAACTCCTGCTAAACGACTGGAACGATATTGACATTTTGACTTTGGAACAAAAGAAACGCAGCTTTGGTTAATTACGTGGACCGGAAAAATCAGTTTAAGAAATGAGTTTCTGCGTTCCAGTTAATTAAAGTCCGCCTCCGTATTTAAAAAAGAAAATGTCAACTGTTATTTTAGGTTAAATGTACGCGTCGAGAAGTTTCCGGTGCGATTCAACTGTGACGTAGATACATTTTTTACTATTAAATAAAATTTTATACATATTTTTTTTTATAATCAACTCGACATTTCCTCTAGTGCACCTCGCTGTCCTTTTTAATCTATTTCTTAGATTTAAAGACTATTTGGCATATTTAATTATTACAAATTAAAATATGGGTCTATCTGTATTTTAGACTGAATAACGACACTATCTCATTTTTGTTTTATATAGGTAAATTTAAAAAATAGGTACTTAAATTAAAACTTATGTTGTGGTCGTGTCTGCATAGAAACAAGTCCAGTTGATTCTCCTTTAGGGCGACAGCTCACGAGACATTTAGACGCGGCGACCGGCGACTTTGCGACTGCATCGATACAGTCGCACGTTGTAGCGACTGTCTAGGACCGGTCGCAATAGAGTCGTGCAAAACACGTGCGTCTGCCTCGATGTAGTATCGCGATCTCGATACTGCATTTAGACGTTAATTGACATTAACTGACTTATATTAGCGACTAAATCGCTGCGAATGGCGTTTTGAAGTGTGCGTTCTCTGCGTCTCGTCGCTGCATTCAGGCTCTAAAAAGCCGAGCACGATTACGGGTGCGGGCGCGCAAATATCAAACATGGCGGGGGAGGGAAACTAGCGCGACTGCACTAAGCGACTCAGCGCGCGTCATTTTCAAACCTTCTGTGACGCCGCTATCTTCTTTCCGCGCATAATTAAAAAAAAGAGCGTGCTTTAGACCACACAGCTGAAGTAAAACCTAATTATTGATTTAATACACAAATTCATTACCATAGCTACAATGACATAACATGTCATATGATAATAATAGTATCCTCCTAGCCGATTTCGGCTAGGGCGGCCGTCTCTACAGAGACGAGCCAGATTCGCAGGATATATTATAGTGCACAAGTGTGCGCGCAGACACAAGTGCACTCTCTATTCCCGCACTCTCATATTCCGTTAGGACGGCAATCCGACACGACCGGTGAGAAATCAGGCTCAGGACTGACGGCTTAACGTGCTCTCCGAGGCACTGGGGTGTGTCACTGCCAACGTCCTGGCTCCGGACTGTTATTTAGTAATTAAAAATCCCAATAACAATTTTTGGTCCGACCCGGGATTCGAACCCAGGACCTCACGTCTGTGGTTGAACACTTGAATCACTTGAATCGAATTTGAATTTTAAATTTGAATGACAACTTCCATTCGCCTCGCCCAATGTGTGACTTTTGTAACGCTCTCGCCAGCTTACTCGCCAAATCAAGCGCGCGTATAGAAGTTTTACTTCAAAAAAAACCTTAACTCAAGTGATATACAGATCAATATTCTATACGTAAATAAACGTCTAACTGCTAGTTAGCTCGCGCCTCGCTGTGTACACATCGCGCAACCGTCGCCGCACCGCGTCCGCCGACGCGCATTCAGTATGAACAGCCATTAAAAGTCTCGTGTGTGCTGTCGCCTTTAAATTTACATCAGGTACGCTTTTACGCCGTATATCTGTTTTATTGTAGTCATTTCAGCCGTATTTCGGGACATTATAGAAAAGTCCCTCTAAAGTATTACGTGTCGGTTACGTTTTATTTACTATTTATCATATAAGTTATAGATTTTTAACACCTTATGTTTCACAAGCTAACATTTTTTAAGAACTATTCGATTCTGAACTACCACACGAATGCTTTATATTTATTAAATAATTTACCTGTGAGAACCAAGTTTTTTTGTTTGATTTCCAGTAATGTTCTAATTAGTTTAACCGGGATTTTAATAGGAACCTCTGAAACTGGCATATGCCTGTTATGGTAGATTATAATATTAGTGTGGTCATAATTTCTTATTATCTACCGTTAAATACGAGCTTTTTTAATAAACATTTATTAAGTTGGAAAGTTGATAAAGGTAAATGATTAATTTTTTGTTGGATATATAATTAATCAGGATTCCTAAATAAAATTAAAAAACGAATATAAAAAGGATGAAAAAATTTTGAAATTTTATATATTTTATTATTTTATATCAACTTTTTATTTTATTTTCGTATTATTCAACTTTATTCTAACCGACAACATCCTCGTTTGCGATAAATTCAGTTACAAACCCTACGGTTATATATGTAACCGTCCAACCATATAAATCACGTTAGGTACTTAGTTGGGACCGGCTGACGATTTAGAGTCCTGTCGAATTTAGCGCCGCACAGGGATGCTAGCAAGAGATTTATTGATTCGAACGTATATTTTGATAATAATTTCAAAATTATGCAAATGTTTTATGCTCAGTCTAATTTCTATTGTTTGTGTATCCTGTAGCCTGTCTTAAGATAGGGAAGGTACCTATCGCTTAAGTAATAATGGTAGAGAGTGATGATTATTGAATCTGTTAAATATCTGATATGAGCAAATACTGGCATGTCCAGTCACTACATTTAAAATTATATTAAAAATCTATTGTTTGTAACTGCTTTGTTTTCCGTTTGAACAATGGTTGTGATAAGTAATCTAGCATATTATCAGAAGTTGATTATGTTAAGAGTATTAAGTTGATGCAAGATGGGACATGTAATAAAAGTTAATAATGGTTTAATTAATTTGCTAGGGAATTTGGCGAGTTACTGATTTATCGTAAAATATTGAGTAAGAAGGCCTCTATTAGTATAAAAAAATAAGCAGTATTTATTGTTGTTGTTGAGGTTTGTTATAAGTCACAAGCACATTAGTCGTGACAACGATTAGTCAGTGCCAGTACCGCCACACCGCGTACCATCATACCTACAACCCCGTCTGACCGCAGCTTCAACTGTCTTATTCTGATTAAATAATTTTGTTAATGGATATTTTATTATCAACTTTGTTCGGTAAATCTGTTATTGTTAAAAAGTTATTCACAATTGCATGATGACCATCGATCTTTTCAATGTTTGTAAAATATTTCATTTATTTCTCTTCCCTACATTAAGAGCAAGCGACTAGAAAATGTGTTATAAAAATTCAAGAGGGCAGAAGGTTAAACGGTGCCTTTTAACAATCACCGGTAATATTTAACACCCGCGTGTCGCAAGCGGCGCTCTCCTCGTGGATAATATAGGCGTCGTCACGCTCCAACACGACGCGCCGAAGAAATTCAACTTCCACACTTTACAGAACTAAGCGCTTCGAAAGCGACAATGGAAACTAACGTGGGGTAATAATACCCCACGTTAGATTAATCAAAAAATTGCCGATTATAAATGACCGCTCCAATAATTTTCATATATTGTATCTGAGTTACGTTTTAGAGATATGATGTTTTTAGAATATTGTTCACTAGCTGTGCCCCGCGGTTTCACCCGCGTTTAATTTCTAAGAAATCCATTTAAACTTCAACACCCTATTTCACCCCTTAGGGGTTGAATTTCTAAAAATCCTTTCTTAGCGGATGCCTACGTCATAACATCTAACTACATGCCAAATTTCAGCTTCATCCGTCCAGTAGTTTAGGCTGTGCGTTGATAGCTGGCTATGTCACGTTTGAGTTTTATATATATAGATACATAGCGATCCGCCCCGGCTTCGCACGGGTGCACAGCCGATACTAAATGTATCTCTATTAGAACTAACTAAAGGACAGCCCGCAAAGCGCTAACTAAGTCTTGCTCCCGGCAAAAGTGTTCACTTCTGCCTGCAGTCCCGCAGTGCATCCTGTTGTTTTAGGATACATAACTAAATTATTGTAGAGCTTCTCTATAAACAACATTTGACGTTAAATTATTTTCAGCTAACAAAATATACTGATGGTCGAGAGCCCCGACCCGTGATAGGGCAACGTAAAGTTGCCCATGCGTAAAACATTCTTTTCGTAAATCAATTCCTACTAATTTGAATGTTTGGCCTTGTGATTTGTTTATCGTTATTGCGAAAGAAATTTTTACTGGAAATTGGAGCCTTTTGAAAGGTATTGGCAAATCAGTAGGGATCATGGGTATTCTTGGTATATGAGCTAATTCACCAGCTGCAGAGCCGGTGATAATCTTTGCTACTATTAAATTATCTTTTAGCTCCTTGATAAGAAGTCTCGTACCATTGCACATGTTGGGGGGGGCTCAAATTTCTGAGAAGCATTATCGGCGTGCCAACTTTTAACAATAGTTCATGAGGTGGTAGCCCAGCGGGGTTCAGGGAATTTAAAAATTCCTGGGGATAGTGCACTGCGTCCTCGATATTAGTGACGGTGTCTATGGATTTATAGCACTTAACTTCACCCGGTACTTTCTGCATAATTAAATTGTTTATTTCGTTGACTCTTTCATTCCTGGGAGAAACTATTGCTCTACCACACAGCCAACAAAATTATTCTGATCTAAGTTTTCGATGTCAGGATATATAGCATCTATCAGACTATCTAAATTATGGACTATTTGGCCTAGAGACTCATCCAAAGTAATCGCATAATCGGTGCCCAAATTTAAAGATGGAAAAATTCATTCTCCAAGTTTCAGCAGCTGTTGTGGAAAGTTGCTATGCATATTTCCATGTAGATGAGCTCTCATATTGGTGCGCAAATTCAAATGTTGTACAGATGTTCAAAGGTGAGATGATTTTAAAAATGCCTTCATAATATCTGCTCTCGTACCTCTGTTGACGACTGGAAGCGTTTGTCGGAAATCTCCAGCAAATACAAAAGTGATACCACCCATGACATCAGCAGAGCTTCGGAGGTCTCTTAAAGTACGGTGCACGACCTCCACAGGAGCTCTATGACTCATGGTGCATTCATCCCATATTACCAACGACGCGTCTTGCAGCAACTTACCAAGAGGCCCATTTTTCCGAATAGAACATGTAGACCGTTGATCTAAAGATACAGATAGCGGGAGTTTAAATGTAGAGTGAGCAGTTTTTCCTTCGTTCAAGAGAGTTGCAGCAATTCCTGACGAAGCAACTGCAATCGCTATCTTCCCTGATTGCCGTATCTTAGCAAGTATCAAATTTGCGAGAAAAGTCTTTCCAGTGCCTCCTGGTGCGCCAAAAAAAATAATCTCCCCATATTATTGTTCACGCTGTCCACAATAGTCTCATAAGCATGTCTTTGATCCGGTACTAATTTGGGCACATTGTCATTAACAAACGCTGTTAGATAATTTCTGTTATACTGTTGTACCATTGTGTCAATAGTATTATTCTGGGTACGAACGGGAGAAGGTAATCCAAAATCACTTAAATTTTTGTCGTTTAATTCTAGAAGTTTGTTTTCAATTTCAATTAACCCTTCATTATAAATGACTTCAATGAAGGGTTAAGTGTTATCCTGATTCTGTTGTCTGATCCGATGTCTAATATCTTCACAGAACTGATCTTTGAAGGTATCCCATAACTTCAATGGTTCCGATGGTTGACAAAATAAAAGTATGACTACAAACAACTCCCTTAGTTTTTTTGGACACTGTGACAACGAAGCTTCGCTTAAAGTGTTTCCCCAATGGTCATAGTTTTCAAGTAAACCTCGGTCACGACATGCTGCTTGATACGTCTCTTAGACAATACCGCTTACAGTTTTAATTTATGCATATGAGGAGGTATGCAAATGAGGTCGTAATATTTTAATATCACCAGAACTTCAAAACCAAACGTTCAATTTTAATCATTCATAGACCAAATATTATCTACATAAACTGTACTTATTGATGAAATAATTTATTTTGATAATGATTAATAGCATGAGTAAAATAAACGCGTTTAAATGTAATCCAAATTCAAGATTTTTAAATAAAAATGTGGTTGTTGTGCCTCACTCGACATAGATAGGTATAGTGTGTCGTGTTTTTTGTAGATATTTATAAGATCTATAATTATTTATACCATTTTATGGTTCTATATTTTGTAGTTTAGGCAGCGTACGCGAAATAAGTAACTTTTTTGGTTGTTTTTTTTTCAGTTTGTGTCCGAAAAATCCAAATATCTTACGGAATCCTATTTTTTCCAAAATAAAATATAGTCTATGTTACTCGTGGATAATGTAGCTTTCGAATGGTGAAAGAATTTTTAAAATCGGTCCAGTAGTTTTTGAGCCTATTCATTACAACCAAACAAACAAACAAAGTTTTCCTCTTTATAATATTAGTATAGATAATTTCGTTTAAAGAAACGATGTAAAACAAGTATATCGATAATAATATACAATTTGTAGTATGTGTGTAATATATGACATGAAAAAATTTGTATGACAGCTCTGTATAGGGGAACTGGGACATATATTTTCATTGCACAGCCGCTCGCCATATAATGTGGTTGTAACTCTCTCCGTATCGGCTCTTATGCCTCTCTAGATATTTTCAATCTCAAGCTTTGTGGGTATTATAAAGATAGTTACTGTAGAGTAAGAAAATAAATTATTTTACGTATACTTATAAAGCATTTTATCCCTAGCCAGGTAGGTATGGCCAAAGGATGAAAGATTTTATTAGCTGCGCGCATTCCGCGTCGTTTACATTTATATCGCCTCGTTCTTGTATTCATTGCAATAGTTTCTGTTAGTGCATCTGCAGACATTCTTTATTTAATTATTGCAAGGGAGGCTAATAACGATAGGTAAATATCATGGTCACTTTTTTATGGTTATATTTTAAAGGTATAAATTATTAAAAAATAAACCATTTATTACACCATAAAACTAATCCACATCTCAACATAATATGACTACACCAGTGGTGGCTGGTAACTCACGGGAGTTAGGGTCAACTCACACCAAAAGCGCGGCGAAGGGCAGCGAAGCGGAGCGCAGTTTATGTGTCGTATGAATTTCAACTTTATTTTCAATGCTATAGTACTTATTATCGAATTCTCGCGACTTCTGGAGCATTCCAGAGATTCCCTGAGCGGTCGCGGGAATCCGCGCGTCTCGTTCGAGTTTCTCATGCGATAATAAGCGTTATTGTATTTAATATAAAGTTGAAATTCATATGACACATAAACTGCGTTTCGCTGCCTTTCGCCGCGCTTTTGGTGTGAGTTGACCCTTAAAGTTGGAGGTTGCAATCAAACGCGGGGTAGTTTACGGCCTGTGTGATTGAAACTTTTCTTGATTTACTAATATCGATATATGTTAAAAATCAAAAATATTTTGGTACAAATTATTTATTCATAGTAGTAGGCAAAATAATTTAATTTTAAATTTTGCTGCGAACTGAAACTATTTACTACCCGTTACCACAAACTGCTTCACGTCTGCACTCAAAATACTTATATTAATAATACACATAGACCTCTATGTATTCAAATACAGTAAAGTTACTGAAACTAGTTCATTTCCTTTATGAAGAAAACTAGAGCCCCAAGCTGCAAAGTTAGTTTACCGGACAAGCGAAATAACTTCGAACACAAATGAAAATTGAGTAATCAAACTGTCTAAGCTGTTACCTAAAAGTAAGATTGTTTTCCTTACTACAAACCTGTTTGACATAAATTGAAATAAATGGAATTTCGTTTGAAGCCGTAAATCTTATATTCTGCATATGACAGCGGAAAAATCAAAAGAAGTTATCAAAATTAAAATGTACGGGTGAGCGTTTTTACATAAAATTAATGTTTCGTTTTAAATTAGACGTTGCAGAAATGTAAGGGAAAAGAGCCAATCTTTTATTATCCGTGGTATGAACAGAAAATTTTTTCTCATTTTAATATAACAGGTGCTATATGAAATAGAATGTTTGAACAATTGTGTAAAATACTTCGTCCGTTGGGGGATGTTGTTGGTTGCAGTGGAAACGTGTGTCTGAGGTCGTGTTCTATATAATATATAGAACCATATTATGGTGATGTAGCTGCTAATTAAATACACTAAAAAGTGGCAACGTTGTCATTTACACATGTCATTTTAGTAGCTGTCAGTTTTTAATACTCGGATAAATTGCTCCCTCGGGGTGACTAAAATGCTTATGCTGTATACAAATTAATAGTTGGATCCCATCTACTGAAATTTTGTGTTTCTTGAAACCTACAACTTATATTATCTAAGTAGATAGTTACAATTGATAGAAAGAACATGAGTAATATTGGCATTCATAAAAATATATGTAAAAAACATAAATTAACAGATGTATTATTTATTAAAACAATGTCAACTAAATACTTACATAATATTTCATCTGATCTGCATTTCAAGATCAAAAATGAAACATGATTCCAAATATTAACGCTGAAATAAATGCGACAAACAAATGAAAACAAATATTATATTTAATTGCAAACTTCTTCAACAATAAATTCCTTGCTCACACTTCTCCAAACTAAATTATATACATTTTAACTAATTTTGTTTAAAGGGTGAAAATTATTATATTTTGTAACATTTGTGTTCAACATGCTCCTGATTATTTATATAAAATATAATATTCATCAAATTTTTAATTCATCAGCAAGTATGTTATAATTTAAGTTTTTCACAAGTCTCGACTTCAAGCATATTATGTCATTATTCAAAATTATGTTGATAGAATAAATATTCAATGCAGTCCAGGGCTTTTTTTGATTGATTTTTGAGATTAAAAAAAAATGCCACAAACTTAACATAAAATTGCAACTCTAACTTACTGTTGCTACATAAGTTGTTTTTTTGTAGATAAAAGCTGGCACTAGGAAAAGATGAGCTTACACTTTTTATTGAGTTTGTATTTCACAATAGATTCCGATAGAAGCTTTGGAAAAAGCGAATAGTGCATCATCTGGGAATCGTTTCGGATTAAAAAAGTTTTCCGAACAATAACTCTAGAGATTTCAATACGTCGTTCCAGGATTGAGTTATATATATGGCAGATCGGGTATTATACTATCCTAACTTTAATACACAAATCATAGACATAATACATATATTTCAAGATATAAAAGCTTTAAAGATACATACAAATTTCAATAAAAATATTAATAACGGGTTATGAGAGTAGCGTAGATAAATGAAAGGCCGACTGTTTGGGGTCGGTTTCAGTGTTCTTCTGCTACTACTACTACTACTACTACAGTCTACAGCTATTGTATTGTCGTCTAGCTAGTGAATACTACCTTTAACTAATAATAAATGCTTGCTGCATGTTAACTGACAGCATTTAGGTTATTCTTGTTTCCCCATGAAAATGCTGCCACCTTGTCGTGGTGGCGGGGCTTGCGTGCCTCTGTAATCCCCAAGGCTGTGCCGGACAGGGCTACCCATACCGGACAGGCTTCAAGCGAGAACAGCTTAGCTGGAGGGTCTTCCACTTGCTTGTAGATCCGAGATCCTCCAATTATAGCGACTGGAGTTTAGTCGGTAGTGCTTCCCCGTTTGCGAGTCTGACACTGTACGTGGTTGAGCCACCCGAGTTCCCGGAGCGTAGCGTACGTAAAAGTATTCCACTGCATTACGAGAAAAAAAGGTTATTTTTGTATAACTAAGAAATGTAGTTTTTTTGCTACTCAATAAAAGAATCGAAAGTTACGCGGGAGAAAACTTGCCCTGGTATCATCACTTAAGAAAACTATGGATGACAGATGATCAATATTTTAACAATAGTCTTTATTTATGTATTTGATGTCTCACCCTGCGAATAATAATTTTGATTCACGGTGTAATAAGTTGGAGGAGCCTAAATTATTAAATGTTGATAACAAGCATCGATGTGACAAAGTTCCCGCGCAATCATGCCAAGCAGGCTTTTAATTGACGTTTATCATCAGTTGTTGCCATCTGTATCGTATGGAGATATTTGATTAATGGTTACTGACATCAGAACTATGAACTATATATATAACTATGTTATTGGGTAGTGATAACCCTACCATAAATTAAATAATCATATGTAAATTATTAAGGTCAGTGAATCATAATATTTTAATAAATATTTATTTACATACTTTATATTAGGTCTTTACCTATGAAATTGCCGTTTTTCATTAAATAAATGAAAGGAATTTTTTCTATATAATTTTTATTTCTATGTCAAAGTAATAACCCATGCAATCAATGCCTCTTTGCCAACGCATTGGTAGCCTATTGATGCCCTTTTTGAAGAAATCTGCTGGACGGGAGGCAACAAATTCTTCAAAGGCATTTTGTACTGCCTTTGGTTATTGAACTTTTTTCCCACCAATAAGTTATCCAAATTCTGGAAAAAGTAGAAGTCTGTAGGCGCAAGGTCTGGTGAGTACGGCGGATGACGAAGAACTTCCAACTCCAGCTCCTGTAGCTTGGAAGCCGTCTGCTGTGCTGTATGAGGTCGTGCGTTGTCGTGCAGGAACAGTGGAGCCGAACGATTGACCAAAGCTGATTGGAGACGTGCGAGCTTCTCCATCATTGTGTTCAGTTCTTCACAGTACACATCTGCGGTAATGCTCGTCCCGTTTGGTAAGAAGCTGTGATGAATAACACCCGCGTTAGACCACCAAACACTCACCATCACTTTTTTAGGGGCAAGTTTTTGTTTAGGGCATTGTTTGGGTGCTGAACAAGGGTCCAACCAACTTGCTGAGCGTTTACGATTGTCGAACAGGATCCATTTCTCGTCACAAGGAACAATACGATTTAGAATTCCTTCATTTGTATGCCTGTTGAGAAGTGCAAGGCACGTCTCGACGCGTACTTCGCGCTGCCGATCATTGAGTTCGTGGGGTATCCATTTGTCGAGCTTTTTTACCTTGCCAATTTGACGCAAATGGACCAATATTGTTTTGATGCTAACGTCAAAAGCTGCTGCTAATTCAGCCGTAGTTTGAGTATCATCAGCTTCCAGAATCGCCCTTAATTCGTCATTGTCGACCAAAGTTTTCGGACGACCACGGGGCTCATTTTTCAGGTCGAAATTTCCAGCACGGAAGCGGGCAAACCAATAACGGGTGGTGCGTTCGTTTGTAGTGTTTGCTCCGTAAACGTCATTGATGTTGCGTACCGCTTGTGCCGCTTTGCTGCCACGACAGTACTCATATTCCATAATTACTCGAATTTTTAACGTATCCATGATAACATAAAATGTTCGAATGCGATGAAAACCAAACACTAACTATTAAACAAATGACGATTTTATAAAAAATAATACCATGTTTTTAAAATAAAATTAATTTGAAATTAGAATTATCAGCCAGACACAAATCATTTTGATTTGAAACGGCCAGTACGACAAAACGGCAACTTCATAGGAAAAGACCTATTATGTATTAAATCCTCTCTATAGCTCTACGCCTTACGCCTTCATTATATTCAAGTTTTGGTATGAAAAATGGCAGATGGGCTTTTTATTAAATATGAAAAAACAAAAATTTGAAAAATATACTTAGCGTAATTTTTAAAGTTCTTTTAATTAACAGGTTATGAAATAATAATATTCGATTCACACATATAAGACTCTTCAGACAGTGCTATGGGGAGAGGATCAGCCTTCTAGGTTAATTTGTGTTCTGTAGATATAGAAGATTTAATAAGGTTTTTAAAATTGACCATAAAACTGACATCTACTTTTATGATCATAAAATGTGCTAAGCGAAATGGAAGCCTGCGGCAGATCTTTAATGGTTCACTACTTTTTAAAAGAGAAAACGTTTCCGATGTCCTACAGAGAACAAAAGTTGAACATGCACGTAATTAATAATTTATATATGTCGACGGACAGGTGCATTTTGAGAATAACAACACGTGGCCGAAAACAGTTACTATAGAAAATACGTTGCTTAATTATAAATTAATGATTGTGATAACTTAATGAGTGTTTACTTTGTGTGTTAGTATAAAAGGTAGAGTACTCGAATTCATGACACAGTTACGTTTGAGTAATCGTAGCCATCGAGTGTCGACCTTCTCAAGTGTAACAATAAATCAAGGAAAATACTTACTGTGTTTTCTTATCATTATCTGCCATGGATAATGCACCGGATCCTGAAACTCATGGCGTCAGCAATGCTGGCGTCATGCATTTTACAAGCAACACTACGGATGCTCCTTCGGCATCAGAAGTGGGATCGGAACAAGCTCTGGTCCCACCCACTTCCTCTGCAGCCTCGGTTCAACCTGCCGCATCTGGACCAGCACAGGACAGTACCATGGTGTTAAGCGCTACCTCCTTAAGCGCTTTACACTCGCTGCCTGGTATATCAACGATAAAACCCATCACGACG
>LUGF01043003.1:0-24774 GCA_001625245.1 Calycopis cecrops
TGGGATGATATTTCACGGGTTTAAAATTTATGCGGGTGAAGCCGCGGGTCGCAGCTAGTATATTAAATATATTGAAAACGACCGGTAATCAATCATTTAGAGTTGTTAAAAAACATAATAAATATATTTGTGTAGGTACAAAATTTTTAAGCCATTAAATGATCTATTACTTAACACAGGAACGATTTATCTAATGACAATTGTATAAAAGTAATTATTAGTAGAATTGAATACGTAAAACGAAGTGAGAAGCAAAACGTAGCATACCTCGTAGTTCGTGCTATTAGGTAAACCAAATCCACTGACACAGCATTAAAATACAATAAATATGGCCGAGGCGACAGAGCAGAACAGATGTATTATGTACATAGATTTACCTAGTGTATGTTAAAAAAACACGACTCATCCATATTTGCGTGAACCGACACATCACGACGGGCCCGTGTGCGCGCGCTGTGAATGTAAACATGCCTTGAGATATAAGGACAGGGGCGATCGACAGGTTTTACCTCTCAATAGATATTGAAATTGCAAAACCTCTAAAGCAGACTCCCAAATCTACAAAGTGTAGGAAAGGATTTATTTGATAGTTACCAAATCGGTGGGACAGTTTTGGAGATGTAGAGGTAAGTCCGTGTGGTTAATAAGTTATTTAACTCCACCTGATTTATATTTTCGCCGCCTTAAGTTTTTATATACGTTAAAAAAATCATCAGAAATCATAGCATACAACAATTATTTCTGCAACTCTTATGCAAACAATAAACAATGGGTCTGTTTTTGAATGTCATTTCAGTGAATCTGAAATATCGTACCATATTTCGCCCTAAGTTGATTACGAGAACCATGCAATATGCATATTATCATAATCTAAAAGCTCAAACAAAAGCATGCTTGATCGACATCTTATCTATTGTCACAGTCCACTGGCCAGTCCATGCCACTGAGATATGCCAGCATATGTAGTGCGGTTGTTTCCGACCGCCATATGTAATGTGTGTGTCTGTTTTTACATTTATTATAGTATATTCAATAATACCAGACACGAACGCACATTAACGTCAATCGCATACATTTCCCTCTTCCACTGCGCCAATTTATTACAAGGTCCATGCGGTACGGCCTACGACGCGTCTAGTGTAGCAAATAAATATTAATATTTGACTATAAAACTTACAATTACATGTTACACTGACTTAAGTAAATAATTAAACGAGTTGTTCTCGATGGCGTCAAAAGGATGGTAATGTTTGCAACCGTACGTTTGCATGTATATTTCTATATTCCGCACTATTTACTGACATATCAAGATGTTCAAACGTATGAGGTACGATTTTGTCTACCAGTAATTCAGTAACAGAGTTTTACATCAACACTAGCAGCGTCCTGCCGTTTCACCCGCGTAAATATCGATTCCGTAGAGACAATGGAATACAAAGTTCAAAGATACATTACGATCGATCGTCAGATTACAGAATATACACAGCAAGTCGATCAAGCCGTTTCGGAACGAACGATTACAAAAATCACTATGACAGAGATTTTTATCTATTAAGATATCTTTCTACGTAAACATATCAGCAGTTGAAGCAAGATGATAACCGTTAGCTAATAGAAAAGATACGTTGTCAATCTGTAAGTGGACATGAAGCAGTAGTGGCATTAGTACCTACATCCGTGCATGTAATCTGCGCCAGATGAACGCGAAATCGCGATAGTATCGGAAACGCACGCGCCTCCGCCCGCCGGCCGTGAGACCGGACCTTGTCGCACTACACGCCACACACACACACACACATGAACCAGCACATACATGTAAATAAACACGGGCAGTATTATGTGTTACGACTTCACACACGTGATACGTACATTAGACAACCGCTCGTCACTTTTTTTATCGTGTATTATCCTGCATGTAACGTAGTAAAGCGAGTTATGAATGTAGAGGAAGACAAGTGTGCAAGGATCGTGATATGTGGCGCGCTGTACTCTCTACCTACCCTTGTGTTGTTGCAGAAAGCACCATATTGACAGTGCGAATAAATAGTAGGAATATTTATTAACTTTATTGCACAGAGAAAAAAGAAGAACGAATTCAACAACGACAGGACGAATTCGGATCACTCCAATAAAGCCTACCAAACATTACCAAAACGGACGTAGAAACTAGATTCTCCATAACAATCCGAAGGCCAATCCATTCAAAACGCAAAGTCTAGTAATAAAGTAGCTACAACTTTATGACAATGTTAGAGGGATATTTTTATATACTTACTTTCCCGTCCTTTTAGCCTGATTCGGTTGAAATGCAGGTACCTATTGTCGTCATACTTCGAATAAATTTTGTTACTTTTCAACCAACTCAAAGAGCACCGATATTCCCACACAAAGGCATGTACATGAGCAATCAAGTGTAACAAGTGCAACATATAGATGTTACAACTCATTTGGCTAGTTAACGCGCTTGCCACACAAACTGCTACAGTTCAATTTAATTACTGACCGGTAGAGCTTGAATCATAATATTATAATAACTCCTACTTGTCCACATTTTCAGAAAATTCTGAACCGAGTGAAGATATACTCTCTTTCTCCTTACCTTTTCAAAATCCTTATAGGACAGATAAACAAACAAATAAATATTGATTATTATAATATGCACAATTAATTGGTACGTCACTACTGTGTTGTCCAAATGGCCTGACACGGCGTGCTTTATGTGAGCGGAGGTCGTGTTTGGTGTGGTTGTGGCCCCTCGAGGATTATAATAAAGAAGGGCAAGGCTTCTTTGAGTTGTGCTATTATTAATGTATAGGTTAGTAGACAGTTACTAAAAGGCCTTCACTGCTAATTTGTAATAATTAAGTTAAGAAGATACAATATTGTATTGGATATAGGTACTTGTAAAAATATTGTGTATTGGAAATAAATAAATAAATTTGGCCCATTATACGTGAAAATATTATATATCATTTTCACACTTTAACACGTATTGTCCAACATTTCATACATTGTATAGGGAATGCAATCCCGCAGGAAATTCTAAATCCCGGTATTTGCGGGACTAGACATGTTCGATCCCGCGGGATCCCGGTATTTGCGGGATCCCGCATGAACAAAACTTCATGTATAATTTATAACTTCTGACGGTACGTAATGAAACATCTAATTATATAATCATTCATTATAAATTAACTTACTTATTTAAAATTGAGAAAGTTAGAAAACTAAAAATTTTTAAATTAAAATTGACAAATGTTTCAAAACTAAACATTATTTTGAAAATAACTTCTTAAAAACGTTAAGGTGTTGATTGTTTCATCTGCTAAACGGCTCCTGACCTTACAAACTATATAACCAGCAGCAGAAAAATATGCTCGTTCTGCTAATCGTCGTTAGTAATACATGATTTTCGCTTCTCTGCAATCCCGCAAATCCCGTGCGGGATCCCGCTCATTTTACGAGCGGGATTAATCCCGCACATGGCATGCGGGATCCCGGTATCCCGATATTGCATTCCCTAATTGTATATATATAATGTCACCTGTGTCAACATCCACATGCCGTTGGACAAGGGCCTCTTCTCAACAAACAGCCACTTGGACCCACGGGGAGCGCCTTCGCGGAGGTCTTCGCATCAGGTGGGTGGGTGACACAGCACTGAACGTACATAACAAGCCACGTTCTCACAGTTACACATAATGTGTGAGTTGTTTTATTAACTCTTCACTAATGCACGACGAGTGAAAAGCGGCCAAGTTCGAGTCGGACTCGCAAGTCCTATTCCGTCCCAACGGGACGTGCGTGAATGACAACTTCTTACAGTTGACACAAGTACATTAGCGGGCGAAAAGGTACCTACTCGCGCATGAACTGAACTTATGTGTATGACGTTATAAAATGTGTTTTACACGAGGGTAGCGTAATTAATAATGTGCACATCGTTGTGTGAAACCAGTCTGCCAATATACGTGTGGCTTTTTTACGGTATAGGGGACCAACGAGCAGGCGGAGCCATTATCATGATTACCGACGCCCATAGACATCCGCATAGACTACACAATTGCCCCTCCTTCCTTTTTCCTCCCACCTCTATGAGCCACTGGCCACTTACACACCGCTTAAAAATATGTTAACTTAATTATTTCTTATTACAATATGAAGGTTTCAGTTTTTTACTATTGAAGTTATAGATACAGCCTTATGAGTTGTGACAGATGAACGAAGAACTTACTCGCTTTGCGTATGGAACCACAATAGAACAAGCTTAAGGATAAAGTGCTAGTTTCATATAAGTTACCAAGTCCAAAAATACGTGGCCAAGAAATAAATGAACTTGGACATAACTCAAGTTTATAATTACATACGCACATACATGCATAAATAGCGGTATTATATATTTTTTTAACACAAATAATACTGAAGAAGTTTTTTATGGTCTGTAGAAATATACAAATACGATAAAAGGAAAGTCGAACTATGTACTAATTGTTTACGGTTTCAACTCCGTATAATTTATCACAATGTAACCTACTTTTTTTATCGGTGTAAAACGTATTACATAGTAGGAAAAGATGGAACTTTTGACCTAGACACAAAAATACAAAAAAAAATTATGTATGTGTTATGTTAAGCAGGAATTTTTTTTCTACACTCTGTTTCTAATCTACATCTCTTCCATATCATATTAACCAAACGAGTAATTATTCGTTTTTACTGAGATACGGGTTAGCTTTATCAAACAGACGAAAACAAACCGTCAACCTACAACACTGTCTGTGTTGTTGTTCATGAATAACCCACATCAGTCAGACACTAGACTTAGTCTGAGTCTCAGAGGTCTAACGCCCTTTATTGCGGAATCCTAAAAAACAATTTTAGAACTATAAAACAAAACGTTTATTAAAGAACAAAAGTGTTCCAACAAGTCGGATCCCACGGCACGAGAGCAAATAAATTAGAAAGCTGCTTTAAATACAACATCAACAGTCGCTGATTGGACCTCCGATGAGAAACACTCGCTTACTACAAACACGATACAATCGAAATGTTGACGAAACCTCATTAACTGATCGATACAATTAAAAGCGCTGTCAGCAAAATCAAACCTCAATGTATAAAGGAGCATGTCCGGATTGATCTATAGACATACAGTTGAAACTTCTGAACAGATCTAACTGATATTTGGCAGATAAAGTAGATTTTATGACCTAGGAATCCGCTAAGAAATAATATTTGAAATTTCATCTCTAAGAAGGTGTAATGGATGTAGAAAGTGTGTATCAAAATACGTGTTAGGCCGCCGGGCGCCGCTAGTACTAACTTGTTGTGTTTGCAAGCAGTCACATGCCAGGAACAAAATACTTTCAACAATTCACTGTCCCATTGTTAAGGCTGTTGGAGCTCTGTCGGTGTATATATTACACGCACGCGGTGCTGCTACAGGAAACTGATAACACAATACATACTAAAATAAAATATCCATTTGATTTTAAATTGTATTTTATAGCTATAAAAAATATATGATATATGTTACCCCTGACGTTAAAAACAGCCTTTGAATTAAAAACGTAGGTACAATTTTTTGGCGGATAACTAATCATTTCCTTTCCTCGAATCATAATCGGATTGGCGTCCTGCCGGAATAGGGGGATGAAAAAAAGTCCTGCGCAGTTGACTAGTATTTGGAGACGGTCGACGTAGCCGAGATTTGTCCAGGAACACTAGGTATTTATTATCAGACCCTATTTATCAGGGTGGACCAAAGTTTCAAGATAAGCTGAGTCTATTATAATATGTAGAAGAAAATTCTAGCATTAAGTACCTACTACTGTGGTCTGTGGCCAATGTTGCTTTGCCAATTAAAGCTATCATTAGCTGTTTGCGTGATCTTCGCAGTGCTAGTGTTGTGTTGTGAATAGTTAAATCGATAATGTATGCACGTGCAACGTCCACCTTTACCAGCAATGGGCCTTCAGAACTAACAAACTGCACGGAACGACAGCACAGCCAGTGAGCGAGTGATGGGGCTACAATTATACAGTAATATGTATAGCTGTTATTACATTAGTTTCATGTGTGCACGTGGGGAGCATGGCCGACATTTAGGTCAACAGCGCCGCAATCTGCTCCGGTGGCCATCACCATATCACTCGATTACTGAACGTTATGAAACTAATCCACTGCACTGCTTCGTTATGACGCAGCCACTCTCTGTCTATAAAGAGTGTTTCCGATCATTGAGTTATATGTACTACGTAGTAATAATAACTCAATGTTTCCGATAACCCATTATTCAGTATCTTTTCCGAAATCATAAATTAAGAAAATCCACCAGCAATTAAAGTAAAAAACTGTATTTATCAGCAGACAAGACTCTTGTTTACTCTCTAAGAACGAACATGGTTCTTTAGTTGGAGGCGCTGTTCTCGACTCCATCACCGTTTCACATGGGGTGGCCAGATGGGCGGGACTCGCCGGGATTGTACCGACATGTGCGAGTTCTGAAAGAAGTTAGTATCTCGAGATAATATGTATTTAAAATAATTAGGATAAAGGCACAAACTTTTAAAAAAAAATGTGGTACTTATATTTATTATCTATCGATCGACTATAATTAAAAAATCACATTTTTTTATTTTGCCCGGCTATTTTCTTTAGTCTTCCCATATAAATATCCCAAGTTTGACACGATGTTGCCCCTCATATTTTTTCATTCCTCACGATCTAATCTACTGCACAGTATCTATAAACAGGCAATTATGTTATGATGTCGGCAGTTGGCACGACGCTGGTGGCACTAATAGCTATATCGTTTCATAACGTGCCGCAGTCTGGTTATCACTGTACTTTGTACTTCCGTTTGGGCGTTACGCACTCTCATCTGCCAAAATGCAGACTTTGTATAAACAAAGATCTAGGGGCCATGAATGAACATTCTGAATATACTCTGATTTTTCTGTTTCTGAATATATTCTGAAATACAGCGGCAGTATGAGAGCGAAGTCTCTCGCAACCCGATCGATATCTTTCCCGATCAGTGAAAAAAGTAAAAGAAATAAGCGCGGAAATTGCGATGAAATGTACCAGCAACACGGAGTAATAGCAACACCTAACTTGGAAACAAATAAAAATCTACCAATAGATCTATCAATCGACATTATAGAAAGGCGAAATCTATTTACTATGACGATGCGTACTGCGTAAATACTGTCCTTCCTCGATTCTATGCTATTTTTTACTTCTTGGATACTTGGTTGTTCCTCATAAGTATCATGAGACCAACGGTGAGTTCCCCTTACTTGCCCGTTACTAAAGATATCCCAAAAGTACATAGGACGTAAACGTGTTCGCATGTAAGCATAAACTGTTAACAATAAATCGGCATTTAACGTATACTATGAAGGTCAGGGGTTCACGCGCCGCCCTCGGGCCTGGGCGGGTCTGTGGTGTGAGGGCCCCGGCCCTTATTAGGTGTAGAAGCGGTTCTACGCCTTAAGTTAGCACGGGGCTGGAGCAAATTAAATAATGGATAGCACCTTTTGAATATTAAGATCACACTCTATGTATACAATATTTGTTGTTTTAGGCACTGGAGCTTGTAGACTGCTTTCATAGAGGGGCCTGTTCAAAATTTTGCGACATCCTTAATCTGGACACGACTTCCACACCGCTAATATCTTCTATTCTTACTTTAATATAGTAACCTGCGCAACAGCCAACATGTGCTTAACGATCTATTTTATTTTTAATCCTATTCCAAAAGAAGACGGTTATCAATTTGACCTGTGATATATATAATTGTTGAGTAAGTATGGTAATCGTTTTAGGCTTCTACGCACGTGCAATTTTTTTTGAACCAACTGTGTCTACAACAAATACCAAATAACATTTGTTCGGCACGTATAAACCTTCCCGCAGGCTGGGTATTCCTCCAGCACATTATCCTCGCGGTCACGTACACTCGGCAGGCGGCTGCCCCCTCGCGGGTGGCACATAAAATATCCCGTCGCCATGGCGACCAAGGGCGACAACCCCCACAGCCTGTTTCAGGAACGTAAATTAGAAAACATTGTGTTCCGCCGTTTTAACAGCCTGGTTGGTGGGGTTTTTCTTGTTTGTATTCTTAAAAATACATTCTTGGCTGGAATAAAAGTCATCAATTTAACATGGTTCCTAATTAAAAAAAGATGCTTTAAAAAGCATGGCAGCTGAATCAGCTTGGTAAAGTACTTCTCGTTTACAATTACACTACACCTGCTTGACGTTAATTCTATTGCAATCTGTGTCGTTTTCTAAAGTTCTGCGTCTTTAGAGCAAGCTGTACTCTCTAAAACTGGCCATAAATCATAATCTAGCAGACTAAGATCGGGACTAGACGACGGCCAGTCTTCAGCTCTGATGAAGTCCGAGAAGTTTGCTTTCAACCAAGACTGCGTGGACTGAGCTTTATGACCCGGCGTGGAGTCTTGCTGGAATATACCATATCCATACTTGGTTATTGAACATGGTGTTATTAAGGGGCTTAACTACCTTCTCAAGAATGGTATCTTGACACACTTGTGCCGATGTTTAGATACCTTTTTCACAAGAAAATGGCTCAGTCACTACTTCATAGCTAGCACCCCACCAAACCATCACTAAAGACGGATAATGCCCACGTTGCACTCAGTAGTTGTATCTGTACCGATCAATAGTTGTTTCGATTTTACCAAATTATTCATTTTTAATTTATCAGTTAAGAAATTACCAGTGCGTCTCTTATAGGCTGCAAGTCCTAAGCCATTTCTAAAAATACGCGACATGTTCTAGGTGCTATCCTTATTTCCCGAGATAAAATCTCTCTGCTTTCGGACAGGATTTCTTAGAATTCTTTCCGTTACAGGATTGACCACCTGTTTCGAACCAACACTACGTGGCCAGATCTTTCTCTGTCACAAACCGAGGAAGTCTCATTGTACCTATTAATAGTCCGGTACACAAACATTTGACTAATACCAAGTTTATGGAGACTTAAAAATTGCATTTGGCTCCATACTTTGTGTAATGCAATCACAGCGATTCTGTTCTCTTTATCACCCCACTCCATTTTAATATCGCAAAATATTTTACAATTTATTGGCGCCAAAATGAGAAAACACAATGAACAATCGTATAAAAGAAGCAGCAATATTAGCAGTTCATTCGGTAACGGTTACGGACTAGTCACACTCAAAGATCATATTATGTGCCTCTATATATATCTTTATATTTTATAACCAAAGATGCCCAAAGATATATTATTATCCATTCCCGCCCACATCATGCCTATCTTTCAAAGCGCAAAAAATTGACAAGTCGGTATTAAGATAAGATAATTCGCTAGTCGCCAGCGGGCAGCCTCATTTGGCTAGAACACCGTCGTGTTGGTAGTACACTCTCCGACAACAACAACAACACATCTCGAAATTTAGATGCTATTGATGAAGGCAGTCTTCCTTCAGTCTGCAGTGTACCTACAGTAAATGCCTCATGCACCCCCCATGTCATAAATATGCAAAACCCCCTGTCCACCGGGAAGGAGCGGGAACACGGCGGCTATCGATTTCAGTTTATAGCCGATGATCGCTGGCCCGCCGCCAGCCGCCATATTGTTTAACAACATTAAACAACAATACTCCTCTTACTCATCACAAGGACAAACACTATTGTTTTTATTTATTATGAACAAAAACAAACTGAAACCACGTGACGTAGTACGGCACTATTTAGGTACTGTTCGTGTTCAAAATTATTGTTATATCTGTAGCATTTTTTGTTAATTCCTGTTTTGATTTATCTAACCGTGTACACGTATATAAATTTACATTTTTGTAACAATATCGTTAACATCTATACATACAATAAAACAAATCCGTGTGTCTGTACATTGAATATATTTACGAAAAACTGATTGGGGGAGATGTTAAAATAGTATTAGAACATTTTTAATGTTTTTAATTTTTTTTCTCTCTGTCTGTTTGTCCAGGCTATTCTCCGAAACTACTGGACTGATTCGAATGAATCTTTGTGCGGTGTATGGATACTAAGCATGGTCAACGTCAAAAACACTTTTTACCGCGGCAAATCGTTTATTCCTACGAAAAATCGGAATTTCGGCACGCTGCAAGCAGACAATAACGTATCATTATAATATTACTACGCTACGCGAACGAAGTCGCAGGCACCTGCTAGTTGTTAATATATTATCTATTTTCAAAACGAATCTAGTTAATGAAATGAATAAGTAAATGTTTGGACAGACACATGTTATAATGTAGCATGTTGTAATATGTATACAGTTGGTGTATCTAAACTCAATAAATAAATGATGCTACATTGTACCATCGACTTGAAGTAGCTTCAAGATATTTGAGATATTTAGGTTCAAGATATTTAGATAGATTTCAAGATATTTTAGGTATTATTAAATCTTCAGTTAGAGGTGTTGCTATTGCTGCATCGCTGCCACACTAGGCATCTGCCGTGTATCTACACGGTAGTGCCTCCCTCTAGCGTCACCCACGTGAGAAATGACAGCTATGCTGTCATGTTTTATGACACTTGGGAGAGCCCGCTGACCATTAAGGGGATCGGGTTGAATGTCATCAAAATGTCGATAGCGTGTGTGCCCCCCATGCATTTAATACGTGGAGTATTACGTGCACGGAAGAGATCGTAACACGATAGACACAAGTTGCATTAAGCAAATGAAATAAATCCTGATCCAATTAGAAGCAGACCGGGAGCAGGTGATCGATCCGTCTAGACAAAGCGGCCGCTCTCCGGTGTTAGAGCTCGTGCGAGCCGGCCGTTGTTCCGGACCAGACCTGCCGGCTTCGGGACTGATGACGCAGCCACTCCGGACGAGTGGGAGTAGCTCCATTGAATTGTAAAACCTTTACACGCTCCTGATATTTCATAGTTGCGGCGTTTTGCACTATGCACATGCCATAATAACATTTTTTTATAGTGACTAGGTGTAGGTACCTACTAGCAAAAACTACTAAACCGACCAATTTTTAATTTTGGTAATTACAACAGGTTTTTATGACCTTAAGGTGCCTGCACTTTAATCATCCGCTAAGAAAGGATACTTGATTATTTCGTTCACGTGGAAAGAAATAAGGGTTAGTTTTTTACATATAAAATACGTTAAAGAAACCACGCGGGACTGCAATCTGTTTCCTACTGTGTAGGTACACATAATAAATCTAAAGAGGGTCGAGGGTTTGTACATGGGAGATATTCAAAAAGTAGGTAGCTTTAATATTGAGAACAGAACGCGTTCAACAGTTTTTAGAACTTTGTGAATTTGCGTGTGATTTTATATTAGCCCGCGCATCGCGTGAATGGATTTTGATAAAAACTTTAGTATTCAGTCGAGAAAATCCTTGGATAGATTGTAGACTATATTTTTTTCTCCTCTTTACAAAAACTATAGAACGGATTTTGTTAACATTTGGCACAGATACAGAATACGGAATAACATAGTAACGATGTATTATCCCGACAAATGTTTTCTTAGGCATATGTTTCAAGCTGATAAAACTGCAGGGTACGTCTAGTGGTTCCAAGTATATAGAGTATATTCGCTGACGATTGCAGAATAACTGACGACGGCCCCGAAGTAGGCGACTTGTTTCATGTTCGCTAGTTATTAATAAATATTTCCACCACACACACACGTTTACTGCGGGTAGAATGTCACAAGCCGTCGTCACACTTCATTATGTTTGCCCCTGACGAATGAACAATGTTCTACAATGTTTACCCGCTGTACATTCAACCATTGTTTAAACTTCGGAAGAGAAAATGTTGGTACATAGAGCGTTAACTCTCTGATGTGCGAGTCAACCCGGACGCACTCGGAATTACTGGATGCAAGTGCAATCAAATCGGATAAGCGTAGCTTTTTTTCGCTTTGTCGCATTGTTTGCAATATTGAATCGATAATACATATTATTCTATTCCTTTACATTATTTTTATATTCCGAAACTATCGTGGAATGATCCAACAAAGCTAAATAGTGGGTGGATCCAGAGGATTAAAATTTGAATTCGCTCCAAAGGCACTTGTGTTATCTTATGACAAACTCTAAATTCTCTCTTCTAAACGAGATCGGCCACAACATGCGCGAGCCACACTAGCCGATTTCTCCGGCATTTCGGTTATAACACCTGGCAAACCAATATGGAAGGACATATTAATTACTAACAAACAAATTGAAGCGTAACGCAGCCCGCAGGCAGCAGCCAGCAGCCACACCCAACATTACACAACCTCGCAACAGGCAGTAGGCAGGAGGCAGGAGGCGCACTCGATATACTCACATTCTGTACGCGTTTAGAGTCTTCGACATGTCGGCGCTGCTACCAACTACAATCCATAGCACACGGTCACTCAACACTTAGCACTTTAAAATGTATATCAAAATATATATCAGTTATGAAAACACTTGTATAACTAACCGTAGCACACTTAACACTTGAATGGACCTAAACAGTTTGTTACATATTTAGAAAGTGATACAACTCTTTCATTAATACTACATTTATATAACACATTATATTAATGTAGTAAATGATAAAGTTTGGAAGATGAAAGTTTTTGTTTCATTTAATACTCTTACTTCAACTACTTCTTTGGAATGTAAATGAAGAAAATGCTAGAAATCTATTTCTCGAGGCCACAATTTAAATGAAAAATGTGAATTCTATTTGTTTAAAGTTTACGAGTCAGACTAGGTGTTCAGTACCTTCTTGTACATAACGTTAACGTTTACTAACATAGAAGAACCTAACAAGTACCTACGCGGTCCGTCCGAAAAAAAAATAACGTATTACAAAATGTTTAAACGCATGGCACGTACGAGTTACGCGCTGGCGTCCCAACGCAATAATACAAATTTGAAATAACATTTGCAAATATGTACATTAAAATGAAGTAGTATTTTCATCTTAAGAAGTAAAGATGTAGCTACGGCACGCAGGTACTAGTCTAGCGTCAGCAGACTAAGGAATTGAAAACTATAACAAGACAACACGCTACTTTTGTACAAACTTATTACTTCGGCCGTTCGGCACAATATTTACGCATCAAAGGAATATTTTCTACATACCAAAGTAAATCATTTTATTCATTGGATAAATGGTAATGTTTTCGGTTCAAATTATTTCAAAAGGTGTCTCCAACGCCAAAGTGCAAAAAAAGAGTCACAATTTTAATCCTACTACGCAGTAACACGCAAGAAGTCAGCGAACATCAGATTGAATGAAAGCGCAATCAGGCCATGTCTCATGCCCCATTTCCTTCGTGTTCTATTTATTTCTGTAATTTGCTATTGCTATAAATACAACAGTGAACTTATCTTGAAATACAACTTAGATTGTGTATGGTGTCAACTAATTGAATGCATTTCATTTTGTTCCATGTGTTTCTTAATCCCATTAAATAAAATGGAACATATAGTTTTAAATATTAAAATGAATCAGCCGAGGCGTAAATATAAAAATGAAGATGTCGCGAAGAAAGTCCCAATCCTCGGGTCACGCACGTGTGTATTTTTTGGCACAGCTCGGTGCACACAGAAGAGCGGTGCTCTTGCCAATAATTGCACAACTCCCGGCGCGAGAGGGCGCGATCTGGGAGCTGTGCGCGGGACAGGGATGGAGATGGGGTTTAAAATAGATCCACTCCTACGCATCTCGCCGTTTGTGTCGTTGATCTCGGCTCATTGTCTGCCCAATGTTTGTTTGTTTTTGTTTTCACACGTTATGACAATTAATCACGAATCGCTTTGAAAGGAATTTGGTATAAATAGAGCAATAATCTTTAATTATTTCACCATGAGTAAATGAAGCATTTCGATGTATAAAATTAGTTTTCTATTGATGTTAAAAACCTGAATAGATCAGGCAATGACAAATCTAACACGCTTGTGTAGTCGATGCTGCACGCTGCACCTCGTAACTTATTACTTAAGTTCTAAGTTTGTACATATCCGGATGTTAACAAATCAAGTAGAGTATTTAGATACGATTTGTAAACATAAGATAAAGTGACAGTTGCCAGGAAACTAATCTACAATTTATGTTAATGACTCGAAAATTTACATAATATAACAAATATTAATATCAGTTTAACATTTTCGGTCAAAGATTAAAATCCCAGTTTAGAATCTAGTCTATTTTATCTCGAATGTATGGGGGAAGACAGACAGCATGTGTTGCAAGCATGTTCGTGTATAGGCTTTGAAACCAGTAAAACCAGCTTAAGATGGTCCTTTCAACAATAATACGGAGATGGTTAGGAAATTAAACCACAAAAAAATAGACATTGGTTTTTTCATACTCATTTTAGCAAAAAGAAAGTGAAGTTGTGATGAAAACTTGCTAAAATGTAAGTAACAATTAGAGGCGGCATCCGCTTTCGACCTCCAAAGTCCGCAGCGTTAATTACGACAGTCACCTGCCGCGGCACGTGCGCATCATTAGCTGAAAGGTGAAATGGAAAAAGGTTTCTCCTCAACCAACACAAGGCTAATTGGATGACGGCAGACTTGATCCCTTGATGCGGTAAGTGTAAGTTCATTTGCGGACAATCTTCGAGTAGAGACTTGTAATGTCAGCACAGATTATGTCATGGTTATGTGACATTTGTTGGAACAATTGTATTCAATAGAAATAAGCCAAAGACATGACTAATTAGTTCCTAGTGTATACGAGGGCTATACGCGTTTAAATGTTTGGTACAGGAATATCGCAATGTTGAATCAGATGCCCGCTATGGATCGTTTATGACTGTCACAAACGGCGCGACGCGACATTCTGTGTCATCGTGTCACGCGGGTATTACACGGGAACTCCCCGGTCGTGCCGACCTGAATCGGCTGCAATCTAGGATTGGCAAAGAGCTCTTATTAAAAGATGTATTATATATTATTCGCAAAGTACACAACAGAATGTTGCCCCAGAAGCTAAATTCTGCTGACGTGGTACTACCATTGTTATACAAAACGTGCACTTTGCATGTCACTTATTCATCATAATTATAACACAACCGCAATTATGCTCCATACATAGCATGGCATGGCAACATGTATACATTACATGGGCTAACTAAAAACCACTTGTCTAGTGGCACCGGCGGCAATCGGCGTAGCAACACGCTATGCTATATTTAGATTTTTGACAAAGCAAAAAAAAACGATCGACTAAATGTGAATACAGAATATTTTTAGACATACAGCAAAAACCTTTTTTCAACTCCGAACGTTTTGGTAACCTCCCTCGCCCCTAATAAAATATTAAAATTGAATGCTCCCCCTAACCCCGTAGACGCAATCATGCAATGCTTTGGGGACATTTTAGTATACAGTAATAAAGTGTTTACTAATTGTTTCTATAATTCATGTTGCTGGTTAGCCGAAAATTTCTTTATGACATTTTTTTACTAACACAATTTGACAAGTTGGCACTCTTGAAAATGAACGAATTGGATTTATTATATTTTAGAAATCAAAGGAAGGCATCGAGCACGCTACAACACGAAGACTTTCGACCTGCACAGTAGAAGGTCCAAATCAAATTCTTTGTTCCAATATGGTCTAGAAAAGCTCTCTTGCAATTAAAATAAAGATTCTACGAGGTGATTGGATAAGACACGCAGGGTTTTATCGAGGTCAAGTTGATCAAATCAGTGAATGATGAGCTAAAAATATAGTTAATCAAAGATAGAGGCTTTTTTCAAAATGACTCATCACTTAGACAGTAATAGGATAAAGTAAAAGTTACGGAAGCAGGTAGCCGTAGTCACACTCGAGCACCAGCGACAATTATAGCATTCTGAGCGTGGCGTGAGAACTTATCATTCTTGGAGCCAAACAGGAATGCGTGTTCTCTATATAATAATGTGCACTCTTTACTTGTGTTGCTTTTCGTGTTTCGATCATGACTTGGCTCTCAGTGTGTATATAATTATCACCATCATTAGTCTATATTTCGCGTACTAATGATTTCTCAAGTTTACAACAATGTTACACATTAATTGTAACGGATTTTATCGCGGTATGTCAAAGTATTTTTCTCGACCATACAGATGCTTCACAGCAACCAAGGGCCAGAGCAGACTGAGGTGACAGACGTCCTTATGTCATAAGTTATTGAATGTACACGAAGATTTGAAGTAGTTCCAATTAACGAAAATCTTACAAAATTAATTTAAAGTGCCATTAGCTACGAGTTAAATTACTTTTCGATTTACTTCATATGAAGCACTCTCGAAATATTTACATTATTCTTTCGATTGGTTTATGTGAGAGTGTTTATAATTATTTATCCAATACACTCTTATTATATCAGTCACATGGCGCTCTTTACGTTGGTCAATAAAACCAAAAATAATAAGTAAGTCGCGAGTTGTAGAAATGAGGGACATATTAAGATTTTAAGCGAACTCATATCACACAGTTGTATTTAGGGCATTGGGTCCTCAAAGACCTTTCTTCAGGTAATACAACTAATTCGCGTATAGGTGAGCACCGGTAGAACGGAGTGAGGCGCACATCTGAGGCATTACAACAAACTGAATTAGCAGGCGCGTTACAGCTCCGAGCCAAACAGAGCGTTAATAAGAATTATAATTGACTTAGAAATTGCCAAAGAAATGCATTCACTTATCGTTATCACTATCATCATCAACATCAGCCTGTACGAACAAGATTGCCGGAATTAAATGTGGAAAACTTTTTATCCAGTCAAGGAATTTTTAATTATGCATTTGTTGTTTTTGCAAAGGTTTGAAATGAATGTTTGTTAAGCTGAACCCTAGGTAGTAGTAGTTAAATGTATTGTTTAATCGTCAACCCCGTAGGTTTTAAACTCCGGTTTCTTTACAAAAGCTATTGACGATATTGGTGACGAGTATCGAATGTAATTTTAATAGAAAACTGCGTAGTTGTCAAGCAGAACAGATTGATACACGTAGTAGGAAAATGTTTTTACATAATTTACCCTATCAGATCACTGAAGACTCATTCGCAATTCATCTATTCAGATTCCACAATGTTTTCGATAAGACAACTTAAATTTGAATTCCTTTTATCCACTAACAATACACAATGTAATACACAATTCGTGATTGACGCAGTTATTCTTTAGACTGTTGCCCGGAGTTCCTTCAAATATAAAACATGACTAACGAAGCGGCCGATGGTTCAGCTCATCTCTAAATAAACTCCGAAACCTACTGCATCAGTCCGGCATCACAAGTTCGTTTATCCGAACTAATTCACTGATAACCACTTTCTAATCAACCCAACTATCAAACTAGATAAATACCATTGATAAAATCTGGACGATATTACGTATTTCCCGAACTTGTCCAACGGAGCAAATCGATATATTTGTTCACATAACTAATCGGACCGAAATATAAAAGAAGTATTAACAAATGGTACAATACACTGTTATGGAAGTTTTTTTTTCAGACAAATGTATTATCGGGACGGCACGGAGGGCACGTAAGGGATGGACGCCCGCTCCCACACGCCAGCGAACGCGTACTGAAGCGGGCCGCCCGTAGTGAGGCGCACGCAGCCAGATATCGACTCGATAAAGAAACGTAAAAATATACTTTCGTTAAAAGTTTTAGCGAGAGCTAAGATCAACTCGAGTTGGTGCCTGCGTTTTTAGAATTTAAAAGTTCTGTCCACGACAGCTCTACCATTTCAAATCTTTTTTAACTCTTATACTATAACTAGGTGAGATATAATCTCAGAATATGTTCAAGATTCTGCTGATAATTTTATCTCGCCTAGTCTTAGTTGTTCTTGAATGTTAATAAATATAAATAGGGAGAAATATTACATTTTATAAGCAGCAAATAATAAACGGACTCGTCCGTTTATTATTTTATTATTTACATCATAGTAAGATCTAATTAGAAATGTAAGTGTCGAAATCACAAAATATGTAGGTAATCTTAGTTATCTCCTTTTTATATTAGAATTAATACAGTTGCCTTCACGAGAACCTCTAGTTAGAAAATAAGTTTAAGCGTAACATTCCGATGTGGACGTCTTCGCTGTTTCTGTAACAAACTATTTTATCAAAATTAAAAAAATGTAAGTACCTAATTGCACGTGTTGGATTTTAAAGAAAGCGAATAATCTTTTTACCCGTAAATAACTTTCGACGAACTACGTTATCGGTTATACCAATAATCTGCTGTAATCTATTAAATCGTACCCCTCAAAATGCATTAATAATAACAGATATAATAAATATATGAGTACTAGTGACTATGAAGTCATTTGTTATAGTCATTACATTGTTATATGTGTAACTGAAAACTTAATAGATATAATAAACAAATATGATGTGAGCAGTAGCTAATAAAATAATGGAATCATCATTTTTTTAAGAATGTTGAGATAAATTTAATAACGCTAGATTGGAATTCTGAAGCGTAGCTTGCTTCAGAATTCCAATAAAACTCATTCTTTTCAAATGAACTGGAACAATTCTTTGCTAAAATTATCCAGGGCGTGCCGTTGTTGGTTACGGGAAATTGAACTATAATAATTATTGTGATGCAAAAATCGTAATGCTTTCTTTTGGATATAGAAATTCAGAGGTACTAAACTAATTAATGCAAGGGATGTTTTTGTAAATGATATTGGAATTATGAGGAGATTTGTTTATTAATGTCCAATCCAGTAGCTGCTTCTATAAACTCTGCAAAAATTCAGGACATACAAGTACACCTAAATACCTATGCCTATAACAATCTGCTCTAGACTCGGAACAAACTACACACAAGGCTGCTGTAAGTCTGGTCCTCCATTTGTTATTATATTTAAATTAATTGCAATTCGAGACTAAAATAATACCTAGTTTGTCCCGTCAGTTGGGTTTGAAACAGTTTATAACTTGTATAACAGACAGTTAACAGGAATATAATGGCGTTCAGTCTAAATATCCAAACAGGTATGATACTAAGGCGGACAATGTCTCAAATTAAAAAACAAATTACTCTTATTCGTTGAAACAGTCTCATTTCATTATATTTTTTTTCTATTTTTCTTCACCTGTTATAATAAAAAGGTGGGTTTGGTGTTCAAAGAACTAATAAAAATAAACTACAACTGTCCTACTCTTACCTTGCCGTCCCGTCTTCTGTGTGACGGATTGGATCTCATCTAGTGGTATCACGGAATCGACTACTAATCGATGGTTGACAATTACTGTACTGTATTCAGACTCGATCTTTTATCATATATCACTAAATAATAATTTGGACAAGTCAGTGAATGCAAATGCAACATGCAAAATGAAAACGGTTTTGTTATATTTTGATATGCCATCCAACACAATACTACAATTCAAACTGTATTGTCAGCATATGACAATAGACTATATTTGTCGCTATTTGGCCAAAGTAACATGTCGCAGCCCTACTAGTCACTCGCCACCCCTGCAGTACGCACACATGCGCACTGTGCAGCACACACACACTGCGGGGAAGTGAATCATGATAGGGGAATTGATAGAGCAAACAAAAACGCGAGCGAACTACCCCTTTAGACGGCAATTTGTGTATGAAGTAGCCGGAGTAATTTGCTAATGATTTTGTGTGTCGAGAATGTTTTCTTTGTGTTCATTTTTTTTAACCGACTTCAAAAAGGAAAGTTCTCAAGTCTATTGCAGGTGTTTTGTACGTAGGTACGTTTATAACACGCAATTACAGATCATCTTCAGATGGATCGTAAACAGCTTACAATACTGACCTTACTTGACTTCAGTAATGCCTTCAACTCAGTTGATCACGAGGTACTTTTAAGCACTCTTTTGTCCCTGAAAATATCACCATCAGCAGTAGACTGGTTTCGCTCTTATTTAAGTGGACGTAGACAGAGAGTGCAGATTGATAAAACTTTCTCAAACTGGGCTGATGTAACTGCTGGCGTTCCTCAAGGTGGTGTCTAATCCCCTCTTCTTTTTTCTCTCTTCATTAACCCTATCATAAAAACCATATCCTCTCTCTTTCATTTGTACGCTGATGACCTTCAAATTTATAGGCAGACATCACTTGAGGAACTAAATGATAGTATAAGGGCATTGAATAATGACATTTCTTTGATCTCATCGTGGAGTGATAATCATGGACTTTGCCTCAATTCAATAAAAACGCAAGTCATCATAATTGGAAGTCCTGGGCTCACCTCGCGAATTAACTGGGTTAACATACCTCCGGTCCTCATCAATGGTGCAATTGTACCTTATTCCAAAACTGTTAAAAACCTCGGAGTGTACCTTGATGAGAACTTGACCTGGTCACATCAACTCAAAGAGATCAGCAGAAAAGTTTACGCAACATGGTATTCCTTAAGACGTCTCCAATATGTACTTCCCATTTCGACCAAAATTTCCATTGCAAATTCATTATTTCTCTCTCTCATTGATTACGCTGACACCTGTTTTACAAATTTAAATGAAGACCAGTTGAACAAACTTGAGCGCCTCCAAAATCTTTCTATTAGGTTTATATTTGGTTTGCGCAAATATGACCATATCTCTGTATTTCGTTCGAAACTCAAGTGGCTTCCCATACGATTTCGCCGGAATGCTCGAATTCTATCTAGTTTATACACTATTTTATATAATCCCAGGGCCCCTATTTATTTGAAGGAAAATTTTGTTTTTCGTACTAGCTGTAAAGAACTCCGTTCCACTGATAAGCTACTCCTACACCTACCTGCTCATCGAAGCAGTTATTATGGATTATCATATACAGTGAGAGCCATTACATTGTGGAATGCCTTACCCTTAGCCATAAAATGTGCTAAAAATTTAGATTCTTTTAAAAAATCATTGAAAGTTCATTACTTGGATTTGTGCAATCGCTGATCATTTTGCTGTATGGTATATATTTTATATTTTTATGCATATGTATGTATGTATGTATATGTATATATTAATATTATATTGTTATTAATATATATTTGTGATTTATTAAGTAATTTATTTGTATGTTTATGTAGTTATATTATATTCATTTATAATATTATGTACGTGAATTGAAATTAATTTTTTTTTTTTTCAAAAAATTGCTTTTCTTTTTTTCGATTGTTTGCTATATTAATTGTGATCTTGTTTAGTGTAATTAGTCGTTTTTTTTTCCTTTCAATTTTTTTTGTAATGTCCTACTGTCACTAGTTTTTAAGTATTCTTTCATGCACACAAAGGTTGTCTGGAAGAAATTGCTTTAAAGCAATAAGACCGCCTTTCGTGTACATGAACATATAATTATGAACATTGTATGGAAATTTTTACCTATACTTATTTGTCTGTTTGTTTATGTGCACAATAAAGAATATTTTCTTTCTTTTCTTTTTCTTTATTCGTGGTGTATTTTTGTAGGCAAATCGGCTTAGGGGGGATGTCTCTCAATTTTCTTGCCCAAATTGTGCGAAACGACTACTTTCAGAAATTATATAATTTTTAGGGATCATCTCGCACAAATGTTGTTGTATTACACAAGACTAAGTAAAATCGAGTACAGAAGTATGTAGGTACTTAGGCTTAAATCTTTGTTGTTTCGTAAGTTGAAACTTAGTATTTTCAACTTGAGTAGGTATAGGCGTTTTCTGAAAGACACCTAGGTTTAGGACTGGCAATGATGATGATGAAGATGAGGAAATTAAAATTCATTGTATGTAACATTATTTTTAGATATTTAACGCATTTCTTAAAGATACCAAATGCAATAATATCTTCCGAAATTAGCCGATAAGAATTAATTCACCTGAAAGCAATTAATGTAATAGACTGTACACATGCAGGAGCGGTTGAAATAGATCTTTGAGAGATCGCTTTCAAGTGGAATAAAGAGAATCAAGTGATTCTATACATATGTAAGCAGGTAGCGGAAGTAATTTATGTGCTCAATGCTGGTTTAAAGACGTGTAAATATAAATGTGAATTTACGTGGACAATGTGAATAATTCAAAACGTTAGTATAATTATAAATGAAGACGTAATCATGTTGCATATGATTATTGTGCGACCTCTAGAGTTAGCGACGACCAAACGTCTGGCATTGAAAATCAATAACGGCATAAACGGCCAAAGCGACGAGAATATTTGGACTTTTGTCAAATGAAAAATAACCCATTAGGCAAATATCTACCGTAATAAACTACGCTACGATCTAATGCGGAACGACATCCACCTTATCGACCTGCTTTATCCATTGACTTTGTGGTTAAGGCATTGTAGAACTTGAGATATAGAGTACGAATCCCGAGTCGAGCCAGTAACCCAAATAACAGTCCGAAAAGGGGAAGAACGCTGATTTCGGACTAATGTTACACCTTCGTGCCCCGGAGAGCCGTCGGTCCTGAGCCTGACATCCGTCCGGTTGTGTCTGAATACTGTCCCGTCGCAAAATAAGGGAAGAGAAAGTACACTCACACTTGTGCCGTATATGTCTTACATAATTATTAGGTTAGTCTTTATAGATATGGTCACCATAGCCGGGGTAGAAATCCGGTAAGGAGGACATTATCATGCTGCGTTATTTCCTGGACATCATTACATCTTCGCATTTTGCTGTCAGAAGTAATGTTCAAATTTTAATATTGTAAGAAGGTAATTAATAAGCAATTAATAAATTGTAAGAAAGTAATTATAAGATTACATTATTTAGCATTGTTACCGGACCGTATCATATGCAAAATACTTATAATAAACCCTCTTAACATGCATCTTCAAGTGTAAGTTTCACAAAGCAGTTCAGTAGTTTGCAAAGTATATCCGAACAAAAATTGGCTCTATATTTATAAGTAACATTTTATTTCCCTAGTAAAAACTGCTACTAAGCAGTCAGCAAAAACTAGCCTATTGTTAAACGAACGGTGAATTATTTAAATGCCGAATCATTTAATGTTCTACATTCAGAACAACCGACTTCATAATCCAAACCAAAATTTACATACGTCGTCCATTTATACATTCCTGTGACACTCCCTGGGGGACACCTAAGTCCAGCAGCGGACATTTTCAGGCTGCTGGTAACTTAATGAACTCATCAAACCGCCATTCCAAATATTCCCCATTAGCGATACCAATCTCATCGACCCATCCATCAATCGGCTACACATCAGACAACAAAGGGGATGATAAACTAATGAAACTCCAGAGCCAAATAAGAATAATTTGCGAAGTTACGTAAAGCGCGCAAGGTCGCGGCAATCGATACGGAGCCGCCAGCGCGTCTACACAACAGACATTATTTTACTCAAGATTCTAACACGTAACGCAATTACTGCAAACGCGACTGTTCTACAGTTACGCACATCCATACTTAAATAACATATTGTATTGCCTCGGAATTTTCTCATTACAAGTTAACATTCTAAACATATATGGTAAGGGACTTTGTTCTTAGGATCCTAAAACGAAACGTTTATATTCAACTAATATTGACGACGATACTACTCAAAACGACAACGACAAAGTGAGTAGCGTAAAGGCAGATCTCGTCACGTTAAGGCCAATGTTAAAAGATAAAAGATTGTAACAGAACTATCTTATCTGAAGCGATGAATTCCAACTATCCATTATGTACCGTACGTGATGCTCAATAAACTCAACATAACCTATCCATTAATACAATTGAGATCGGTAATCATAAGAAATTGGACAATAGAAAGGCTCATCAGACTTTCCCTAATAACAAAATCAATAGCACAAAATTATGGACATTTTACAGAAACCTCGCGATGAAATTTAAGAAACTTACTTTGAAACGATTTTAGTTTAGTCGAACGTTTTCCTATTGAAATAACAGAAATTATGAATATATCAAAATTAGCATCTATCTTTCTGCCGTACTACCCCTACTACCTCTGCAAAACATCTCATATTAATATGTTTATCTGTTTCTACATAATCGGGTTTTAACTTACTACTACTCTACTGTATTAATAAACTACAACTTTTGACGTAAGTTATATGCAAAACTGAACGATAAGAGGAGAGGAAAAAGGCGATATCCAAAAAATTAACAAAACCTTAAATATTGTCAAATTTAATAAAAATAAGTATAAAAAATATTTTGTAATTTTGCTAGTGTAAAATTAATGACGCAATTAGAACAATCAGATTCATGAAAGAAAAGGTTTAAGAGACTCCATGGAGTAACTTTCGCTGGCGTCATTTAGAAATGTGTGATTTAATGATAGCACTAGATCGCAGTTAAGGCGAAGTTGTCGTGTCGGCGTAGGACGCTACCGTCCATCGATAGCCGGTTTATCTGGTGGCGAGATACGAGAGCAAATAAAATATTCCTCGGGTACTTTAAAATATACAACGTCAATCTACATGTATAACCTTATCTTTACTAGTGTAGTATTTTGGTAAATTCGAAAGTTACTATTTTTATTAGAGCTTCTTGATTTTCATCAAGTTTTTCCACAAGAAATTATTTATTTACTTCCCTAACACTACAGGTGTTAGGGAACTAAATAAATCATTTCTTTTACAAGAATAAGAGCCGGCTATTAAATAGACAACGAGAAAATATAAATAAAGTAGGAATTGCCGAAGTGGCTTAGTTAAGATAGTTTAAAAACATTAATTAATGTTAACTACACCTTTTCGAATTATTATAATAGGTAAAGCCTTGCCACCGAATTAGGCTGCGAGACCCTTGCATCTCGATCGCATAATACCAGCGCCAAGTCAAAGGCA
>LUGF01043003.1:45252-62819 GCA_001625245.1 Calycopis cecrops
AAATGTAACAACGAATAAAAACACTTGCGAATCTCACTCAACCCGAAAGCAAAGTCCGTATCTTATTTTAAATTAGAAATACGGGAACTTGGTTTTGACGTTTTGACAGTTTGACGTCAGAATCAATAATACTTTCGATTTATAAAAATAAAAAAAAAAAATTAGATACAATTACTTTGTCCCATGTTACAAAAATATTTCTTGGTCACCACGTAGCATGTAACTCGCGTGTCGCGAAGCTTGGCGTCCTTGACCTTGAAGTCGATTCGAGTCATTTCATGTACGAACAATGATCAATGTGAAAACAATGATGATATTTTTAATTTCTCTACCCTAATACTTTGTCTGCACAGCAGAATCAGACTAAGGACTAAGACTAGTTGCCAACTGCAGGCAATGATAATGAATTACTTGATATTCCAGTTTGCACTTTTTGTAGAGGGCAGCACTTATCCACAATTTCCCAGCGGTAACTCTACATTTGTATTTTGTTCCAGGTCAAAGCTGTGCCGGCAGTTATAGCCATAAGAAATGGTTTAGTAGTAGATAAATTTATTGGCCTCGTAGATGCCAACATGATTCAGAATCTCATAGAAAAAATGTCGGGAAAGGAGAAGAAAGGTGATTAATTGCAGACGTTTTCAAAATACTGTATCTGTGTATATATTTTGTTCCTTGTGTTTTTAATTTGGCAGAACTATGCCTATGTAATATATTGTATACTCCTAAGGCCTGTATTGCCTGTTTTATTTTTTCTTTCCCACTTCTAGGCTCACCCGAACCTGAAGTGATTAGTAAAATTTATTGTTTAATTCTGTTTATTTTAATATTTTATTTTACATACCCAATTTTAAAATACCAAAGCAAATACATATACATAATATATAGAAACCAATATGTAAAATACCTCATTGCAATTTGAAAAATCATGACTGAATAGATTTCAATATTTGTCAAACAAATGAACCAGGCCCTATTCTATATTGGTATATGTGGAGATAATTGCATTTAGAATATGACTAATAGATGTAAGACCTATTTACCATATTAGCTAAATAAATATCTTTAAATACAAATTGTAGCTATAAGTAGACAAAAGTCCAATCAGAGAAACTCATGTCTTCTATTCTTATGTTAATCAAATGTGAACAAAATATACGAAATAATATAAAATACACTAATAATAAATCTGGAATTTAAGAAAAATCTTGCCAAAATAGTTTTGTTAGTTTGTTAATGATTCTTAGTTGGTTACTAACTCTTAGTAGGTTACTGACAACTCCCATCACTATTTTTTTTATTATTTACCACAGTTAATGTTTTTGTATGTAGTGACAATATGACTTTCTTTATATTGTAAATATTATATGTATATTGAACAGAGTGAATTATTTTTTTGGTGAATTTAATTTATTTATGAACTTGAAAATATATAAAAAATAGACAAATTGAATGAAATATTTGTGCTTTATATCAACTTGTGTGATATAATATCCATCTGGATGGACCTTGTTTAAATTTATTTTTCTGTGAATTTTATTTTATATTCAAAAGCTATATTTTTTTATAAAAATCATTCAATACAAAAACAAGTGCAATGATATAAATAAACCCTGGAAAACATAGACCAACTACAACATGTGGAATAGACTATGTGATACCTAGTTGTAGTTCATGAATAGAGATATTAGGGACACAAGTAGGGTTACCAACTCTCCCGGAAAAAAAAGGAATTGTATTTTAAAATCTCTCGACTCCAGGAACGCAGGTAAAATCTCCCGGACTGGCGGGCGGCGTAACCGCTACGGGCAGTAGCAAAATTAAAATAGTGTAATCTCATGTCAAAAATTATTTTAACCTGTCTTAGTTAAGACTGAGAATCAGCATTTTTTTTGATCCTCCCGCATATCTTATCAACGGAGTTGGCAACCCTAGACACAAATGGTTAGGGATTGTTATGACGGAAAAGTCGATAGGTGAGCACATGTGATCAGTAATGTGAACTTAAAAGTGCAGTACAAGGCATATACATTTGTGTCGTGGCTTGTGTTCTTTGTGAAAGCTTTGCCTTAATATAGTTAAACCTATGTTGTTGTCTCTATATTTAATTTGTAGATTTGGTCCTGTTAAAAATAAATATTATTTTTTATTTTGTTTTATTTTATTTTCATTATATTTGATTTTTTACTTATTTTCCTATTTTAATATAAATAAGTGCACAACATTATAATTAGTAGTTAGGCCAAAGTATTAAGTGCATGTGATCAATATTTGTTAGGTTCTATAAATTTCTTTCGTTGGTTGGTTGTAATAATTAGTTAGTTGTAATGGTTAGGTAATAGGAATTTATTTAGGTTTCAACATTTCAATATTATCTAATGCAGTATTATATTGGGTCAAAAGGCATTAATTGTTAAAACTATACTAAACTAAATACTAATGTCGCTTTTATAAATATTATGTTTCATATTATTAATATATGTAAGTAACATAAAATCGACATTATAAAATTCTACCACTCACCTTAAATTTGATGCCATTTTATTCTAATATATTGAGAAACCTTAGATCAGTTAGTAATGAAAAACCAGTGTTGGTATTCTTTCTAAATAATGTTATAGATGACTGCTACATCTCGCGAAAATAGTAAGTAATAAAGTATTACTGGTACTTCTCATAAGGGACTGTAGGTGCTTTTTATTCCTTCCCAATATAAAAATACTAGTAGGAGCGTTAGAAAGCTTGTTTACAATTTATTAAAAAATACCTAAGTACTACAGATTTACATTAACTTTATATTGGGTTTTTTAACTTACTAAAATGAAGGACGAATTTGTTGTAAAGTCTGGTGGAGTCGTGCCGATCGCAATGACTGCGATTTACGGTCGCAGCACACTTATCTACTCTGAAGGGGATCGTAACCTCTCTCACTCAACTCGAGCCGGTCAGTATTCTTTGTATGAAACTTTATAATGCAACGCATACTAATGGTAAACGTAATGTAATCGTATCGTCTTCGCTTGTCGAGGCGTTTATGATCCCTTTCCGAGTTGATAATTGTGCGGTGACCATTATTTGTATCGAAATCATTCTTATAGGGTTATTTTGTAAGTTGGGCTGCATTTTGTGTACGGGCGTCCGTTGTAGCCATCGTATACAAAAAGAAGGGTTGCATTTACTGGTGCAATACTGCGGAGCGTCCGTGCTCCGCGTCCGTCGGCGTATGCGCGACGCATGTAATGAACGTAACGGACTTTCGTACGGATGTCGGTACGGACCATCCACAAAGGAATAAATGCAGTCTTAGATCGTCAGGACACACGAGTAAGGCAGTTGCTGGTTGCATACTACTGCTAAAAATGTTCGTTGTCTTGCGTTCGATGACGTCCCTGTTGGCTGTTGCTGCTCGCACGAGGAGATGCTGTTGCTGCGTTGTAGCCGACACGAACCGGCACGAACGAGGAGCGCCATCAATGTGGTCGTGCGGTTCGTATGCAGTTGCCCACTGGCTGGATAGGATAAAGTTGGGCAACGCATGTTCATAGCCGTGTGGATGTTATTGGACGTCGCTAATCACCGGGTGCTTCTTTTGATCTTTTGCCCTCCTGTGCTACAAATGTATTTTGTGTGCGTTACATAGACGTCGTTTACATTGTATTGTATGAGCTTAGCCGTAGACCAATCGCAGTAGGACCATTGTTCAACCTATATATAGACTTTGGATTCATAGAAATGTATACATTTTAAGAATATCGTATTGTTATTGCTAGTGTTTGTGTGTAACACTCCTTTTGAAATAAGCATTAGCTAGATTAATGTTTTTCTAGCAGGTAACAGTATTGGCAAACATTCGTGTGTAAAATAAGGTGATGTGCTTTGAAATACTTAGAATCTCATATTCATACAAGTAACAAGGCATGATTATATGATGATATAACATATTTTTTTCAACTTGGTAACACTTATGTTAACTAGGCTAAACTGTAATTTGTTCTATTTCGGCTTGTATCTCGGAGAATATATATATATATGGGCTCTGTATGTCGTGTCCGTGTGTCCGTCCGTTGTCACTTGCACACGGCTCATTTGTCACTCGACTGCTTGTAGTTAACATAAAGAATAAGAAAGTACTATTTTTCATCAAGGCTTGTAGGCACAAGCACTACACAAGCTTTTGTAGTTTGTCAGTTTCACGTACCTATATATTTGAATTTTGGTATTCCATTAACTATTCTCCATGGTTAGTATAGCTGTAGTTATAAATTATTAGAGACTAGAGAACTCCTGCAGTAAATATTAGTTCCAAATTTCACCGGAGTGGCTCTCTCATCTACTGTAGACTAGTAGGGCCAATCAAAATTGACCCACTTGCAAAACAGCGCATATTATAAGTGTCTCTAGCCTGCCATAATTTGGATTGCAAAAAGGCGTCATCGTCGTCAGCGTCATTATTAAAAATGTATGAAACTTTTCAATAGTTTACGAGGCAAAATTGAATATTACGACCGCTATATTTTGACAGTTTAGTTAGTTGTGTCCCGGAGCCAATGGTGCAGAGTTCATGATTTTAAACTTACTCAGGGGCGGCTTCGAGAGACATTTCCATCCGATTTGTTGCATAGAAATGTTTCGCAACATGTCCAGTGACAGTTCAAGGTTTAAGCGTTGTTTTGCCGTCCAAAAACGTGTGGCTATTCCCACGTGAGCAGACAAAATATATTTCTGTGCCTCCTGTGGCGAGTGATGTAAGTCGACGTGTAACTTTTTTGTTTTTTATATAAAAATAAGCAAAAAATTAGGAATTTTTTGGTCCAACTCAAGTACATAGCTATAGTTTCGGAGATAATATTGTGAAAAGTGATACAAGTAGCAGCATCTTGGTAAAAATACCTGCATAATGATATAAAACAAGTTGTAACCCCTTTATGTACTGATTTCAAAACCAACTTCTCCTGTTTAGTTTAAGTTTTCTAGTGAAATGTATATCATTTCACTAGAAAACTAAAACTTGTATCATTTAACACATTTTTTACTCGTATTACCTACGTCGTAGTAGGTAGGTACAACTCGTAGTTTTTTCAAGAAAAATCAAGATTTTCTCCAAATTTATAATATTTATCGAAAAACATTAAATGTACATTTAAAGAGCATGCTTTTATCAATAACATACAGTTCAATCAGCCAAACAATAACGTACAGATCGATTCTAGTCTCATTAGTTCACAAAATATAATTTTTTAAATCTTATTTTCGCTCTCCTGTTAAATTTAAATTTTGCATTTGTATTATCAGAGGAGGCACAGATTCTTAACTAAGTTTTATTCCCAATGACGTAGTGTAGACTAGTCTGGACCAAGGTAAAATAGTGTTTCGTTAGTGTGAAAGTTGAATCTCTCAAGACAGTTGCCGCCGTGGCGTTTCATGCCTTGGCAAGAAGCAGGAAGGAGCGCCAGTGGCAAAGTGGCTCCCTCCTATATCCCTCATCAGACACAGGCCGCTGTGATAAACATAGAACCTTTAACTAGTAGAGACGAATACACATTCAGTATTAAAATATAAGTATTTTGAAGAGTTTATAAATTTCTCTATATTTGTGACGATATTATTAACGTTCTGTAGCCGAACGACACCGGTTGTGTTTATTTAATAAATATAATATTATTTTATATGAATTTTCATTGCTCCAAAACACTCTTGTCCTACAAATATTTTTTGTAAGCGTACAGTCAAATAGTGGGCAGGAAGTGCAAAAGGTTAGTCGAAGATCGAGGCCAGTGGCGTGTTGTGCGAGAAGCCGCCGTCCAACAGTGGACTGCAATAGGCTGATGGTGATGATGATGATGTACAGACAAATTGTGGTGGCACGACAGGGCGGTAGGTACCTCTCGCTTACACGGCACCGGCGTAAAGTTGTGTTTCGTGCGGTGTGGAAGTAGCCGGTGGCTCACGGAGAGGGGACGAAGCAGGGCAACGCATCTGTATAACCTCTGCGGATGTCTATGGTGTGGTGTTCTTCAAACTTCTTGTTTAACCCTCTAGACTATAAAAAACCAAACAAATAAAGCAAGTACCTATACAACAAAGCGGCGTAGGAAAATAAAATCATGTAGTATTATGTACCATTTTATTGCAGGATTAAAGATGTGTTACAATGTTTGCTGCCTGCGATACTTAAGTTATTTATATTTGTCTGTTACTGTTCGTTACTTTATGCCGCGCTTGCCCGCTGCTACAGCTCTGGACTGTTTGACCCTTCTATAACGACACGGGTAAATACTTTGATGGATAGATGGCGCTGTTTTATAAATAATTATCAGCCACTACCGGTTTTTGTCCCACTATTTACTTACACAATATTACAAATTATAATAACTGGTATGACAAACATGATGATCATTTATTAATTAAATCATGATTATAACATTTGTTGACAATAAGCAGCGCTATCTATATTTCAATGTGGCAACTGACTTGTGTCGGTAAAACAGTCGCTGTCACTTTCGCGGGAAAACGCGATACAAAAAACTCTACAGATGGCGCTCTCACATAAGGTCCAAAACAAACGGTCTATCTCTGTCATTACAATCATATTTAAAAAAATGTTTTGATCTCCAATGAAAAGCAAATTAAATACATTGGTTACAGCTGAGGGCGTACTGCTTGTATGGCTGCCAACAGATTGTTTCTATGCGCAGAGATATGAAGTACGTTCAGAAGCAGATAATTTTATTTGCCAATGGCACCCAGAGGGATATCGGTGATTATTTATCTCATATCGTGAGCTCACACCACCCTGGGATCCCATAAGGACCAATAGTAGTGCGTAGATAATGCACCTGTTCACATTATAAAAGACTGGAAGCACAACAGCGTATAACGCCAAGTTCAATATTTTAACATACAAGCAGTATTCCCTGAACGTGGCGACGTGAAGCCTGGATTGAAAATTAATTTGTCAACGATAGATTCTTAACATTTAGTTATACATCCAACAGATAAACCGCTTATTACACTAAAATCACATTTACAATCGTATTGTGCAGTTTTAAACCCTATTACAGTCACATAGAGACTAAAGTATATGAACATTACAGTCACGCTAGCGACAGAGTGCGACCTCTGTGGACGGATCGTGCCTTGCATGCGGCCACACTTCCACCGGTCCCGAGTCCCCACTGAGACCGACTATAGCATTTTCATATGAGGCATGAGTTTTAAAAAGTGGGTAGTCATTAAATATTCGTTATAAAGTGTGGCTCGTCATATACTGTGGGTTTATGTTACACAGTTGTAGCACAGTAAAACGCGTGTCTGTGTGTGCACACTAATGTTATGTTTAATGCACACAATATTAAAATTTGTTTGTGAACAGTGTGACACACTCAAAGTATGTCTGCAGGGTCGCACTTGTAACTGCATATCTCTTTGTCGTCGTTGTTGTTGAATGTCCCTTTGAAGCTGGAAGCTATTAAGGACAGAACAACAGTAAACTGAGGTGAGTTTTAAATGTATTATGTGCATTGTAGGCGCCGGTAGTCTGAATATGCTTGAATATTGTAGGGATACAATAAGATCTGAATCATATTCAAATATTATTTGAATATGACACATTATAATTCATTTTATTTTTCGTACTAATAACTTTATTTTTACATACTAACACAGACGGTGTTAAACAAAAACAACAGTCTTAGCATATTGCGATAACACACGGGTTTGAAACGAAGAAGGTCAAGTGGGAGTAGGTATGTCCTCTGGCTAACACCAGTTACCCAGGTGTGTAACCAGTGTTAATTAGAGCTTTATGTTACAGATTATTAGTTACTGTTGCCTATCCTGATAAATAGCAGAATATATCAAATGAAAATGTTATAGTCAATCAGTGACAATTATAGTTTCAAACTAACAGCATGTGCAAAACATTACAAATACACCATAATTTACTAAAAAAAAATATATTCACATTCTAAACAAAAACACAGGCAAAGTAGGAGCATGAAGCTGTAGTTTAAGTGAACATTTACATGTGATTAGTGTAATAAAAAAAACAATATTATGTATACAATGATCACTGAGAGACACAGTAAGTACAATGTTGGCCTTGACTCAAGAATCACCTCGTTAAGGATATTCTATGATAGCGTAATGTTTCAGTGGCGCCCTCACGACTTACGTTAGCCGAGCACATCACTATTCCAGTGCCTGAACAAGTCGTAGATATACGAGCTTCATTTAAAATCAGTCTAAAATATATTAAGGCAACTCGCGAACATATTGAATCTTAGGCTATCGCGTTTTGTCTTGAAACAAAAAAATACTGGGTAATAGACGAAAATAATAGATTTATGAAATTTCAACAAAAAAAAATGGAAAAAATGATCTAACGAGTTATTAAACTTTATGTCGCGCTTCTAATTAATTTTACTGAAGATATAAAACAGGATCAACGTCACCCCTAAAGCTGACCAAAGTTCGACGGAAAAACATGGCAACAAGTTTGACAGATGTCATTTCACAACTGGGGAGGTCAATATTTATTTTTTGTTAACAATGGAGACTTCCATGGGGTGTAAAGTGAAAAACATTTAGTTATGTGGTCCCACCGCCGCGTCTGAAGGACTTCAGTCATGGTGGTGAACGTTTAGTATTATATTTTGAAGCGCGACTTCGTTTTAAGCTTTTATAAAACTGCTAGTTTCGAATAATTTAAAAACACCGATTAATTTAAATAAAAACTAAGTGCTAGGAGAAAAAGAAATACAACATTAGTTTTAATAAAAGTTCTTTTGAGTGCTTAAAATATTTAGGATGTTTAGCAAATATGATTTTTTTCAAAAATTTTCAGGCAAATTGAAAAAAAAAGACTTGATCACAGTTACCATCAAAATAGGCAAAATTTTAATTAAATTTTTCAATTGATCCATTTTAAAATTCCAATAATTTAACCCCGTATATAAATTTGTTAAAATCAACGTAGCTAGTATATGTCCACGAACAACACATATCAACATATATATCTATATATATCACAAGTACACAACGACATACTGGAGTCGAGCTCTGTATCTTACAGCATAGGAGTACGCAAAATAATAAAAAAAAAACAATGTTATTTGTACTTAATGACGTCACGATTTACAGAAAATGGATAATAACCATAGACATTTTATAAATACAGCGCAGAGGTCGAGCCTCAGACTCCTCTCCAATAAACAGAGACAAAAGATGGTACCACGTGGATACGACTCAGCAGAACGATTTTTATGCGATTAACAAAAAAATGTCTTTCGTACGGTGTACACTTCCACTATAGACAGCTCTGCTAGACTTCTGCACAAGATGTTGGAAAGTAAACGAAGTGTACCAGAAGTCGGATCGACATTGCGACATGCGTTGTAAATATCAACTTTACGTGATGTAGCGATACTTCGGTTTTTTGTAGCAAGTTCTATTTAGAAGAGTTATGACGTTGGTATACAGACTCACAAATCTAAACATATTAAATAACTTTAAGAAAAAATAAATATAAATAATTTTTTATGCTGCAAGGACGGAGCTGAAACATAAATACACAAATTTTTGGTTCGAAGGGACTAAGATACATTTGGGAGAGATTTTTCAACTTAAAAACAAATTGGAAAGTAACAAAAATAAAAAAATCACACATTACTTATGGTATATCCACTTTACACTATATACAGTATGTACACGTCGACACACAAACAAGCTCTTTGTACACGCAAACAAACGTACGGACAGCCGTCGTGTTTACATTAGTTAGCTAAACGGCTAGTGAATTTACATTTTATACAATACTTCATCGGTGACGTCATGCCAAATGTCGCATGTTTTAAAACACAGTCATCTTCACCACCGATGCTTATTTGAAAAGCTTGTCATCAATAGTATTCAATGTTTATTTTTGTTGTATTATACAGGTTGTTTCCGGAACCTGCTGCGAGCATTATACGGTATGACGTCATGAAGGTAACATTGACATTAAGTGTACGAGCTACGCAGTGCTCGCAGGGCTTTTTGAAACACTGCCGTCATTCTTTATGACGTCATACCGTGGCAAATTTCATACCTAGTTTTGAAAAACTTTTTCACACCAAAAGTTTTCTACACCTAACCGAAGTTAGTTAATAATATTTCGCTAAAAACTAAATATTATCAAGGTCTTTATCAGTGAAGAGACCCTATATTAAGACGATAGTTGAAAAACGGCAATTTAAATAAATACAGATGATATTCTATAAAGAACTAGCTGTTGCATAACTTTGGCATCAGATTGTACCTATTTTTAGTCTTATTAAAATATAGTGATGTAACTTAGACATCATTATTCTTTTTTACATGTACTAAAGATTAGCATAGTACATAAATTTTTATTTTATTCACACGACATTCCAAAATATATTTTTAAACCATTTTGGTTGAGAACAATACTGATGATTTCATAAGCTGATACCATTTTTATTTACTTGAAACTGCCGTTACTTTACACCGTGTAGAGAGTACTGGGTCGAAAGTTACACATTTGTTGAGTATTTTAAGCTTTGGTGTTGAAAAGAGATCAGAATATTAGTTGACATAATACACAAAAGAAAACCTTACAAATCTACCATTTTAAAGTAAAATCAATCTTTCAATTATAGAAAATAAATGATAAACTTTGAACACTGAATGTTACGAGATAAATACATTTTAAAAAATATAATAAAACATTATTTTGTAAAGGAACATAAACTGGCATTTCAAATTGTTTCATTTGAGAAATTCTGAATGACTATAATTTCTGTAAAATGTTATCAACATCGATTTCTTATCTATAATAGATCCCCATATTCATAGTCAGGAAAACCTTCTCGGTTATTCCCCTAATAACCCAAGTCCTTAAGCTTATCTAAGATATATGTTCACACAGTATTATATAATTCTAAACAACTCTAGTATATTGTATATTGAGATGACATGATTCCAAATTCATCGCGGAATCTGGTCTATGGATTACCATACCCTCTAACATAAGTAACGTCGTTGTGTAGTGTTACTATCACGACGTGTGTCCGGCGAGCGATACCACGTCACAGGTGTACTACACCTCGTCGTCCAGGTCGTGGGGTGTGACGTCACGTGTTACACCTCGTCGCCCAGGTCGTGCACGCAGCCCTCGGCGATGGGCACGAACCTGTCGTCTATCTGCACCAGGAGTATGCTCTTGTCCACGTGCGAGCGCAGCTTCGGGTCGCGGTGGTTCGGCGTCCACTTGTGAACCACCTGGCACGAAACGTGTGTTACAAGCGGGACATTTTAAGAGAAATTAAATCCTATAAATTACTGTTTTTAATTTTTACTTACTTATTACTATTTAGAAATAAATTGATATTTCCTATTCATTTATTTCTTAGTAACTAATATATCAATCCTTTCACTTTACACTTTTCATATTCTCCTATCGGCTCAGATACCAACTCGCTACATCACTCACCAGTCCGTCCATGCCCGCCATGGGCACCCACGTCCCCCAGTAGTTCCTGCCGCCGCGCTCCCGCTGCTGCTCGGACGGCCACAGCACGCCGATCCTCCGCCCCAGCTGCTATACTACCAGCTCGCTACATCACTCACCAGTCCGTCCATGCCCGCCATGGGCACCCACGTCCCCCAGTAGTTCCTGCCGCCGCGCTCCCGCTGCTGCTCCGACGGCCACAGCACGTCGATCCTCCGCCCCAGGTTGATGCAGTCGTACACACCCAGCGGTTCAGTTATCAGCACCTTGCTCCCCACACTGATGTTGGCCTGCAAAAAAAAGCCATACACTAACAACCTAATAAATATTATTTGTTATAAGAAAAAATGTGTCCTGACTCATTGATTAGAGTAGATCTATCAATACACAGCCGGAACTACACAACTGATCAAGCTGATTCTATAAAAATCTAGAAAATTATAATGCCTGATTTTTTTTTATTTTCATGTGACTTGTCTAAAGTTAATATCCAGAAATATATGACTTGTCTAAAGCCTTTGACTATGTACATCATGTAAATTTGTCGGGTAATTAGGCCACTATGGTATAGGACGCTTGGCTCTTGACCTCTTAATTTCATACTTAAAGAATAGAACTCAAAGTGTTAAAGGAAATTGTAAAAGGTAAGCAGGAATTAGTACGAATTAGTTAGTTAGAAATAGTAGTAGTAGTACAGATAGGGTCTCCCACAGTGGTCCATTCCGGGGCCTTTCTAATTCTTATTTATTTAGATGATTTGCCATTTATTAGCTTGTTTGCTGATAATTCGTCTCTTATTTCCAATTATAAAAGACTAAATATGATGAAATAAACTGTACTCTTTAACGATACTCTGGTAAATGTGAGGCAAGAGTATCGACCAACGTATTTTTAAGTAATGAGAGTTTAGTAGTCTAGACTGGGATATATCTAGAAAGCACAAGCGAGCAAAATTGACGAATAAGCTTAATTGCTACAGTATACGCAGTTAGGCGATATTCTGATGAAAATATTGCAAAATTTCTTTTTTAGGTACTTCCACAGTGTATGTCTTACGGCATACTGTTGTAGGGGTACCTTGAAGATAATATTTGCAAATTCGCACTGCACAGCGAGCAATTCAATTTGGGGAATATACAAGCTAGTCCCCAATCCAATCGTTTTTTCCAAATTTAAGAAAATTGGTATTCTGATTATTTATTATTAACAGATTCTGGTAAATGGTCTCAAAAAAACTTACTACGCAAAAGAACGATAATAATAATAATAGAAATACTTGTAATATGTAGTTAAAATTGATATTGATTTAGAAGAGAAATTAACTTGTTTTTAAGTGCAATGTAAAACGTCTATTGTACATAATAGGATCCCAAAAAAAAATAATTGAAGGAACTTTGTGCCAACACATTGTCATTAAAATAATCATTTATTAAATTGTAATAGTCGAACAATATTTCATCATCCACTCGGCACCATTCCCTATTTGTACAGGAATTTATAAACAAGCAAAGAGTCATATATTAGGAGCCAACGCACTGTAATGAACACACTCCTCACACGCTATCTCAATAAGCTACAACTCTGTTAAGTTTACGATTATAATATCATCTCAAGAATAAGTCTATCATTTCTCCCTACATCAGCTACATCTCGTACTCCGCAGCAGCACACGGGCAATTGGTGGCAAGGTGGCAAAACTTATTATGTTATGAGTTGAATTCAGCAAGCGTGTTCTACTAAATATAGGTAATTGTAACTTGATAGTTTTTAGTTCTATCGACAGTCTTAATGATGGTGTGCAAAGTCCAACATTCTTCAGTATATTATTAGCTTAAGTGTACATCAGCAATATTTACATTCATTGCATTTGGTCGAGCAATAAATCAGTGTACAAGCAGCACTCGTTGAGTTCGGTTATTTTCATCCCTAGTTTTCTACAGTGGAACTGCAGTTTCGCCCTATATTCTGTAACAGACAAATACTGTTGTTTTACCTTCACCTCGCTCCTGGTGGAGTCCTCCCGTTTGATCTTAGTCCGGACCTCCTTGGGTCTGCTCCGGTCGGCGCCCGACTCTGCGCGCTCAGTGTAGCGGCCCGCCAGCTCGCGGTAGCTCTGCCGCTCGTGCCGGATCTCCTTGCTGAGTTTAGAGATGTCCACCGACGTGCCCTCGTTCATGAAGTATCTACGAACGTAGTCAACGATCATGGATCTTCATTTATACAGGGTTATTTTTTGGTCACCGACCAAATTTTAAAATAGGCAAGTAAATAAACATCATTCCAATGGTGTGTTTTACATTCTATCGTCTAATTGTAATATTTTGTTAAATAAAAATCGATTTGAAAGTTCTTAAAAATACATTGGTTGTGGTTCCTACTTGAAATGTATCAACTTTAAGGTCAGTGACGTCGGCCTAACGTGAGTCGTGAGTGTGATACACGTGGTGACCATGATATATTTTTTACAACATGGGATAAAGTAATTGTATCTAATTATTTTTTAATATTTTTTATTTCATAAATCGAATGTATTATTGATTCTGAACCAAACTTGAAAATTTGGCCGGTGACCAAAAAATAACCCTGTACATTATACAACGTTGACAAAAGCGAGAGACACTAAATGAGACCAGGTATACTATAAGTGCCTACCGTTAATCCGAAAGTGAATTACGAGAATTATACGAAAATTACTTTTTCAAAGAAATTAAATAGCTTATTAATTAGGAAAAAATGTAAACATCCTTTAGACTGACTGCGTAACGAATCGACAACTGGTATCGACTGTGACCCTTAGTCAGCTGTCCTCTCGGTCAGCTGACGTGATACATCGTGTCGAAGTGAGAAAAAACTTTAAAAAAATCCTGTGGCTAAACTATTGCTCTGATTGATCTGACTTTTGTTGTGTAGCCTGAAAATAATACACTAAATATGTGCCTTTATTTAACGCCTCTCGGTTTTATCAACCTTCTATGTACGTCTACTTTTCGAGTCTGTAATTAAGCCGATCAAATTTTGTCAGTTCGTAGTACCAATGTGCAAGTGATTGGGCGCAACGGATACTAAAGTAGGGCTCCATTTTATGGATTCCACGGACTGAGCCGGAGTATCACTTACTCATTTTATGTTGTAGACCAAGGCATGTTGCGGCCAGGGGGCGATTTGGCATTTCACACACCACGAATATCTCCCTCAAGTTACTTCTATACTAAATCGCAGCGTGACAAATTACGACATAGTAAAAGGTAAAAATAAAAAAGGAATTGAACGCAGTTGCTGTGCGAATTACAACATTAGCTATCCATTTCTTTCTTTCTTACTATCCATACATATAGATATCAGCGTTATTTGGTAATGGTTTGTCTGCGAAGTGGTATGCCACTCGTCAAGTTAGATATTCGATGATGTGTTATGTTGTGCAGTCGTGACGTGTTGTGTCGTGTGGTTGTGTAGTCGCGTGTCGTGCGGTCTTGTTGGGAGGTCGTGCCGTCTCGTGCGGTGGTGTCGTACCTCTTGTCTGCGTCGTGTCGTACGGCGCGGTTGGCAATGACGCGGCAGTCGGCGGCGTCCCCGAGCTCCTCCAGCGACGAGCCTGCGCTGGCGGCCGACACCTGCAACACAAGCGCCGATGCCGTCGCATCTCACTACTACTACATCGCACCAGGTCAATGAAAAAAGACCATCGATATCACCATAAGCTTTGACAGTAAACAACTGGGCATTATGGGTTGGCTGATATTTAGCACAGATAACTTAAGGAACATAAAAAAATTTATTAAAAAAAAAATATCGGGAAGATTATGCTACGATTACCTCTAATTGCAGCTACTGCTCGACCCTACTACTACACGAGGACCGCTCTCTCGCCTGGTAATTTTTTTTGGATTTATTGCTCATGAATTATAGAGACTTATTTAACTGTTAAGTTAAAAGCTTAGCTTAGCTTAATGCCCGTGTCGGTAGTCACTCATAATAAACGGCCTGAGCCGCTCGTTGACCCCGCTATACTATAATCAGCGACGCCAATACTCGTGGTAAAGTACAAGTGCGGTACCTTCGCGCTGACGGTGCGGCGCGGCGCGTCCCGCCAGCCGCACTCCCATCCGCCGCTCCCGCTCTGAAACGGACGCTTTACTCATTAACAGTTCAACTGGTGTTGGTTAGTTAGAAATAGCATCTGTAGCAGTATGTGAGGGTTGGCAGTTGTGTCTGCGCACGATTCTGTGCACTTCTAACAAGACGAGACAAGCCAACTGTTTGCCCTTTCGTGATTCAGCATGAATACGAATTTTGTGTATTAGGTATGCGAATAGGTCGAAAAGTGTTAACTCTCGTTCACGAGACCGACGTAAAGTGACAGCTGTACTGTCGCGTATCGTGCGGTGTGTAAGGAGCTGGTGGCCCATGGAGGTGGGAGGAGAACAAGTACACTACCTGGTCGTACTGGCGGTGCGCGTGCAGCGTGTCGGAGGCTGCGAGCAGGCGGAAGGACGCGGGCAGCGCGCGCGTGCGGCCGCGCCGCGTGCCGCCGCCGCCGCTTCCTGCCGACTGGTGGATACAAAGAAGACACTTTATAGTGAACTATATTATGAAAATGTGTATAATTTCAATATGAGATTGTAATTCTTTTGCAAGTATTTAATGTTTGAAATTGACATTAAGACACATTCTGCTAAAGTGCTACCTATACGAGTATTTTATTGCACGATCACTTTTGGTCGCATTCATCACCATCATCACCGGACGCGCACACGAGACGCCATAAAGTTGTAGCTGTGCTGTCGTGTTTCGTACCGTTAGTGAGGTGCAGGAGGCTCCTTGGAGGTGAGAGGAAAGAAGGTCAGCACATCTGCATAACAATAGGCGCTTGGTACAATGCTTGTTCGAATGTTGCTTGTAATTATCTCCGTTTGTATAGAAAGTATGCACAATCCCACCAACACACAGAAAATGCATCCACGCGCGTTTATGCGGATCACGCGCATACCTGAGGAGAAGCGCGTTTTATATACAAACGGAGATACTTACAAGCAACGTTCGAACACTCATTCACGCGCTACGCTGCGTGGCAGTGCCGAGCGCCTTAGTCGTTTAAAGGTAAAGTATTCTCGTCAGCCCCTCACCCTACCCTGACCCCGGCAACACTCACCCCCTGCGACAGGCGCGCGCGCGGGCGGTCCCGCCGCCGCTCGTCGCGCCGCCGCTCCGGCCCGCTCTCCGTGCACTGCACTTGCGCTGCAACAACCGACACGAGTAAGTATTGACGGATGACTACCATTAACCTCTTCAGAAAAAACTAATACGAATTTTGAACCTCAGTTCTATTTGAAGCCCCGACTGCCGACTTCGACTTCGGGGGTCGTCAAAAAGATTCATCAAAATTAGAGAAAATATATCTTCGCATTAGTGATTAGACAGACGCGAATCCCCGCGTCACGCCTGGCTGCCTCCGAGCTGAGGCTGCCTGTACAATACTCACGGGGCTCTAGAGAGGCGCGCTCGTAGGGCTCCTGCGAGCCGGCTCCCAGCGGCTCCCGCAGCAGCCCCGTCAGCGACGCCAGCGTGGGTTTGCCCGCAGACGAGCTGAGGCTGCCTCTCGTGCTCCCTGTGGACGGGACGCACCTCATTGTAGTTTGCCATAAATTATCAAGTTAGGTTGTGCGTCAGCAGCGCATCTGACTCGTCTCTATATAGATGGCCGCCGAAATCAAAATTCGGCTAGGAGGACATTATTATTTTTTACATAAGAAAATAAATATATACCAATAAATGGACAGCTTTTTTTACTTTACATACATAATAATCACTACTTAGTATAAAAAAAGTAACTAAGTAAAGTAAAGTCGCTTTCCGCCGTCTGTGTGTCTGCATGCTTAGATCTTTAAAATAACGCAACAGATTTTAATGGTTTTTTTTGTATTACATAGAGTGATTCAAGAAGAAGGTTTACATGTATAATAACATCAAATTTAACGTGTGCGATTTAACGCTAGTGTTGTATATAGTGTGATATTTACCTATTTGGCTGGGCGGCGCGGTGGGCGGGGCGGGCGCGGGC
>LUGF01043003.1:82701-94801 GCA_001625245.1 Calycopis cecrops
TGACCTCGAACTGCGCGTGCTCGTGCTGCCGCAGCACGGGCCCGGCCAGGCACAGCCACGGCTGCTGCTTGCGCAGCTGCGGGATGATGTAGTGCAGCACCCAGCCCAGGATACCCGCTATTATCCACAGCGCCTGCAGACACACACATTATATTTTTTTTCTCTAGTTTTTGAGGGGCCTTTATAGGTGCCTGTATGTCGTTACACGCGAAATTTCCTCCAAAGGATTATAATTAAAGACTTAATACTTAATCATCAGACTTTACGATATTACATTTTATGTGAATGCATAATATAATGTTTTAGACTGCAACAAAGATCATCATCTATTATATGTTATTTCACAACAATTGAAAATGGCAACAATTAGAATTCCACAATTGCTACCTTGTTAGACTAAAGATCTTACAGTCACAACAATCTATACATATACTAAAACAGTAAAATCTCTGTGTCTGTACATTTAGTCTATTTACGAAAAACTAATTGGGGGCGATTTTAAAATAGTATTAGAAGACTTTTTTTAATTTTTATGTCTGTATGTTTGTATACTAAACCTGGTCAACAACAAAATCACTTTTTACTGCGGTAAAATCGCTCATTTCTACGGAAAATCGGAATTTCGGCGCAATGCAAGCAAACAACAACAAATCACTTCGATTATAACATTACGACGCTACGCGAACGAAGTCGCAGGCACCAGCTAGTAGGGAATATGCGTATGATTCACATAATGATATTTTTTTTATACGTAAAGTCTTTGTGCAAAATTTGTACGGAAAAATTAAATTAGGCAAAATGGCGGTCGTTTAAAAATCCAGCTTACTACTTTGAAACAATTTTTATGAACCTAATATTGTTGTTTCAGTGCTATTTTTTTTTTACATTAATGTAATGATGTAAAGTATCATTTAAAAATATAAAAAAATACATGCATATTCCATATTTCACGCGAGTTAAACCGAGGAGCGCAAATGCCAACCATACTCTACTATACTATAGTATACTTTACTGTAAAAACTAATATTGCCTGCTGCGACGTGGGGCGCGGGAATCAGTCGTAACGAAACGACTTCATCGGCCATTAGTAAAACGTACAATAGGGATTATGCGGCTCGTTAATTTTAAATAATAAAAGTGTATTTTAAGAGAAACAGAAGCACTTACTGTGTCTAGTTGAGGTCTCAGCGTGGTGAACACCGTGGTGCAGTGGAGACCAAACACGAACAGCCCGAGGAAAGTGCAAACTATGACGTCATTCTTGAGTCTCGCGTTGACAGTCGCTTGTAGCTTCTTTGGCAAGGGATCTTCTACGTCTTCCTCGGGTTTTTCTTCTTGTTTGTTCGCATCAGAATTCAACGTATTGGAATCCCTGCTCTTGTCTTCGGTCTCAGTCGGCGGGTCGCCCTTTAGAGACGTCGTCGAAGTCATCGAGTCGCCTCGCGGTTCCATCTTCAACGAGTTCACACTCGACGTCTGGGAGCGCTTCTGGTTCCGCGCTATATTCGTTTCGGAACTAAAGTTGATCTTCGACGCCGAACTTCCGATGGAGTTTTGTTTCGATATGTTGCTTTCGGAGTTATTCTTCTTTTCCTCCGTCAGTGTGTTCGATTCGTTCTTTTCCGCCTCCGGAGTGCATTCAGCAGTGTGCATCACGTATAGTTCGGGTGGCAGGAGATGCTTCTTAATTAGATTCCATATGAGCGTGTAGTCGCTCGCACTCCTGCTCAGATGGTACGCAATAGACACGAGAAGGCCGCAGAATATCGAAAAGAGTATATTGTGCTTCTGGTGTTGGGACTTCTTGCCTTCCACCAAGCCACTATAAGCGAATCCGTACAGGACTCCGACGGCGGCCAGCGACCGGATGACGCAGTAGACGGCCGCACTCAGACTGCTGGTGGCGTTACCGCCGAACACGTGCATATCGATCTGCTCCAGTAGGTACATCAGGAACGTGTTGACTTGTGGAAACAAGCCCAAACTGAACGCCAGAGGAAAAAACAATAGGAACTTGGAAAGTATCTCTTGAATGATGAAAAAGAAATCTCGTTCGTTGATTACAATACCATAAACAGTGAATGGGGAGTTTTCGTCTAAGCTTCGTTTGGTTCGTGATGCGTCTTCAGTCTGAGGTACGTCCTGCAGTTGGTTGTGCACCGCACACAGTATGGCCGTGCATAGGCAAAAGTAAACGGGACGGGAAAACAGAACGATCTTATTGAAACCATGTACAGGGGACGCAGAGTCGGGTTGAACGCTCTTCAACAACGAATATTGACTACCAGCCATTATGAAACAGAACCAGAAAGCGTAAATGTCTTTATAGAACCCAAGGTTTAGCACCATAGACCCCAGCACAGCGACGGCTACGGCTAAGAAGATCGACACAAAAGTCTCCTTGAATGTTAAATTTCGATCGAACAGCGCCATCAGTTTAAGCCTATCCATCGTGACTTTCACTTCCCAGCACTTCGAGAACTTAAATTTGTAGAAGCTCTTCGTTTTTGGTTTGTTCGCTTTGTCAATTTCGTCCATGAGTTTGGAGAAATTTCTCTTCATAGTCACCACTAAACTCTCCTCTCCTATCGGAGGCATAAGACTAGTGCTGTGATAAGAAGCGCTTTCTGCCTGTTGCTGGGCTTGCTGTTGCGCGCGCTGCTGACTCATCAAAAAGTTAATGTGCATACTTGGAAGCCCCATTCTTGACTGGCGCTCAGCTTCGATCTGCTCTAAAAAACAATCCGTTGCAAATGCTACTTGCGATCGCAGATGTTCCGAATGCGTCCCGGTGCCGCCGTCGAATACGTAAAACCTTTTATTCGCGTTATTTGTATTTATGGGTACGATAGTTGATATGTTATTGTTGCTTGATACTGCAGGGAGTTTTACGCTGTCCTGGGTAGATGAGTCTGTGCTTTCCGCTCGTTTTGTTTTAGTTATAGATTCGTTCTGGGCCGCTTCAGATTCTAGCGAACCACAGCTGCCCTCGCCTGTGGTCTCTTGCGAATTGTCATGGTTCTCACAAGGTTTTTCTTTCTCGCTTCGCGTATTCTCCTCTTTGTTAGGTAAAGGAATTAGAGTAGCCTGAGCTCGCCCGGAACTGTTTTTGTCAAACGTGTATGACATCCAATGTCCGTGTTCGTCCATAAAACAGTGTATAGCGCCGTCGCTGGTGTCGTCGAACGATGTTGCGAAGTGAACACCGTTCGCGTTAGAATTCTCTAAGACATTAGATTTATCTTTTTTGTCGGCAGCATTTTGTGAGTTGGCAACGTTGCGCTGCCGTGTTGATCGTTTGATTTTCCTCACTCTATTTCTATGATTTCTGTCCATCAGTGGTCTCGGACGTGGGTTCTCTTCGACCTGTTGCTCCGTCTCCGGCGCGGCAGGAGTGTTATTCTCTGGCGCGCAACAGGGCATGAAGTCTACCCTTGAATTAAGAAATGCTGCTAATAAAGGCATCGACGTTGGTAGCAGCGTGTTTGTCGATGTTTGTGCAACTTCTTCGATCGAGCGTTTTCTGGCTTTTTGTGAGTTTTCTCTCTCGCTTCTAACGCTCTGTCTATGGCTTCTCGATCTCTCGTCTCTGCTCAATGGCGGTACAACAACCGTATTCGTATTTGTTGCAGCAAATAAACTTTCAAGACCTTGGACTAAAGCAGCTTGAGCCTCGACAGCGTCTAGAAGGTTCCTATCATCGGTTTCATTTTCATCTTTTTCTTTTTTATCTCTCATCTTGTTTTCTTTTTGAGACGAAGCTCGTGAGCGAGCTAAATTTTTCGTTTGCTTCGGAATTGCACCCAAATTTTTTGGGACATTAGAAGATGATTCCCCTAAGGCAATGGCAAACGCTTTCCGAATATCTTCTGAAGCTACATCTTCCTCGCAATCTGTATCTTTTATGTCGTCTAGTAATTCTTCAAATATCCAATCGAAGCTGTATATACTTTTTTCATCGGCACTTTTACTGTCACAAGTTAAATGTGATTCTTCGGTTTCTTGTGCTCCATCGCCTTTACTGGCCTTCTCATCTTCTTCGGGCCTTTCTACCTCGCTACTACTACTAGTATTAGATATATGATGGTCCCAAGGTTTTTTCTCAACAGGATTGTTATCACGCCTTTCTAATGAATCGGCATTTTCGTTTGATTCTAGGCTTGATTTTTCTATAAGAAGATCCTTTGAACTTGCACTAGCCTTGTCGAAATAATCTCCATTAACATTATATTTACAGTCACAGGCGTGCGTTGGTTTTGCGTCAGGTTTATAATTTCGTTTTAATCTGACTGGCTTTGGCTTTTCACTGAGGCGGTCTTGTGTACCCTTTGAACTTTGATGCCTTTCGCAACAGTGTTTTTTATTATCGCCCTGATTCTTTGAGCGAATAATTCGAACGTCATTCGAGCGATCCAATAAAGGCGATCTGGATCCATTGTTTTCGTAATCTGAATCGCTAGAGCGCGCTACCGGCGATTGCTCCGCTTCCCAGTCAAATCCGCGGAACTGCTTTTCATCTTCGTACTCACTGTAACTATCTCCACTGGAGTCTAAGTCAGTCTCTTTTTGGGAAGTTTGCATTTCATCAGAGATTTCAGCAATTGGATACACAATTTCTGAACCATAAGTAAGATATGGGTAACTACATCCGTCTCCAGTCTCGTTTTTTGGATAGAGATTTAAATGCGGTCCACGAGTCAAGCATTTACTGGGAGGTGGAATGACCGCGTTCTTAGGATTCTTAAGCATTTGGCCGCCTATTGTTTCAGCACTGTTAGGGTGAGGAGATAAATTTGATACACTCGGGGGAGGGCACCCTATTTCCAACGCTGCGCTTTTTATTCGTCTCACTCCAGGACTCTTGCCCTTAGTTTTTTCAGTTTCACAAGTCGGAGCTTCAGCCTTTACCATCATATACTCTCCTAGTTCAACGCTCGCGAAGAAGCCCGTATCGGCATTGTTAGAATGCCTTCTCATGTGGGAAACAAGTTGGGCAGTTGAGTTAAGTAGCGGTAGTTGTATCGTAGACATTGTGGAGTTTGAGTTTCTTCTCATATTAGAAGATTGGGCAGTAGCTAGAGCCATAGCGGACTTAGTGCAGCTTTCGTCTGGATAATTCGCATACCTTCGCCTTTGCGCCAGCCTTTTCTTGGGGGACGAAGGACCTACACTTGGTTCGGAGTTATCTTTTGAATCGGAACTTAGCTGTCGCGCAAACTTTGATTGATATGGTTCTCCGGAAGCCTCGTTACCGTCTAAATAGAGCCACTCTTTGAAAAAATCTCTGTTATTCGACCCTCGACGGTGAGGACATTCATGATATCGCCTACTCACTTTCGCAAAAGGGCCTTCGTCCACAAACATATGAACAGGTAGATTGCCATCCCTTGTGTTGCGAGACTCTTCTACAATAAGCTCATCGATACGCCCGTGGCCTCTCCGAGCCTTAGCTCTCTGTTCTCTTCTGTGATTGGATTTCGAACGGTTTCTGTTGGGACGGGTTTTAGATGATCCAATTTCTGCAGTCTGTGCTACACACAAGTCTGATTTAGTTATGGCTACAGGTTCTGCTTGCTTCGCAGAGACAGCACTATCCTCCATACTCGACTCTGAACTATTTTTTCTGTGTACATCCACCTTCAAATCTGTAATTGAATTGTGGAGACATTAGTATGTACTTATTTAGAATTATTTCAATCATATAAAGAGGACAACATCACATACCTATGGTGCTATTATTAGGTTTATGATATTCTATAGATGTGACCGACTCATTGTCACTTTGGCTAGCAGCAGCACCATTCAGAGTCTGCATCTCCATACCTTCCTCTTGCCTGTGGACAGAAATGAATAAATCTAATACATTGATATATTTGTTTATAGCATTTAGAATTATTACAAGGATTTTAAATTAAGGTTTTGAGATTACATTTTGAGGAATATTAATATAAAAATCATACCCAGCGTTCACATTGGTGGCGTCTCCATCACTGCATGGTTGAATAATCAACTCGTTGGTGTCGTACATATGATGGAGGCCGTGGTTTATCAGTTTGATAGCAGTGAATAGCACTGCCACTAACGCACAGTAAATTAACCAACCGGGGCTTGCAGGTGGAAAGTACTGAAAGCAAATATTGTTATGTAAATGACAACCAGGCTGGTGCTGTGGTACAGGGCTTGGACAAACGGTGCATATTGCGCCAGGGGTTGTGGGTTCCAATCCCACCTAGGTCATAGATGTTTATCTACATTTTATATATATTTCTATAATATAAATCTTAATTATATAACATTTCTTAAATTTATAAAACATATTAAAATATATTCTGTTGTCTACCATAACACAAGTCCTTTCGGTAATTTCGTGCTAAAGGCTAGGCTAATGTAGTGTATAAGTCCACAGTTAATATTATTATAAAGATAATTATTAATTTGGAGAAGCAAAGTAAGTGTTTAAGGATTGTGATATGTAGCACTCTGTACGTCCTGCTGCTCCATAAGGGAACCGGTGTGAGGATATGTAGTGTTTATTGTTGTTTATTTATATTGAATATCACAGTTTAATAACAACCTATCCATTATTAAGAGCTGTATATAGGTAATAACCTTTCAATCAATATTGTACAATAGAATGTGAATATATTTTTATAGTCAAAACAAATACAAGCTTGTTTTTGTTGTCTTACATTAACTGTACATCTGAAGCAAGAGTAAAACATTATTTATTATAATAATAATAATATCTGTGGAATTATTCAAAAACATTGAAAGACTTATGGCATGAATATGGAAATAATTATAACTAGAGATAATAGAGATAGTTAAGAATTTTAGGTCTTATTAGATGAACCCATTCTCGGATGAAGAACATAAATTAGTAATGTACATTTTTCTTAGCAAAGCTAAATGGTTAAAAGGAAAAACACTACAAGCGAAAATCATAAAAGCAGATTGAATATTCTTGACATTTTGTGTAAAAATAACATGTGGATTTTTCATACAATACTAAACAAACCCTGCACTAAGTAAATTAAATTCTTAGGGTGCAGGTACTACACAATAGAAATATATTTAATATTGGTTTAAATTTTAAAAATCTTATATATTTATGATTCCTATTACAGAAAAACTTATCAAACATAACTAACCATCTAAGACCTAAGGGGGAATCAAACTTGCAACCTCCGGCAAAATGTTCCTAGCTAAGATACCACTGTACCAATTGCTCTTCGTAAGTAATTCCTTCAAATACATACCCTGAATATATGTTACAATGTCATTTCACTGAATAACCAAATTGATTATAGTTTCAAACCTTGTTCATTACAATTACTTCAAAATGCAGAGGTATTACTTTTTCTTGACATTATACCAGCATATATATACTGTTAACGGGACTTAATCGCGTTATAAAATCAAAGTATTTAACTCGACTCTGAAAGTTTTGGCTGAATCAGACTGTCTCACTCGTGACCACGACCATTGCATTACGGCTATTAAGGCTCACTGAGAATTGAATTCATTTTTAACATCATCCACCATCATCATCAACCTTGTTCGGTCCTGCTGGGGAGACACCTCTTTTTTTTTATCGGGCTTTGGCCCATCACTCGTTCCCACCGCTGCTTCTCCTGTGTCGCCAGGATCAACAGTGGCAACCACACTTGACCGTTTGATATGATCGCAGGGACCCTGAGGGAAAAGCTGAATCTGTCTTGGGACCCGCAATGAATTTAATCAGAAGAAAGTAGAAGCAGTAGGGAGTAATTCCAATTTCTCTCCCTGATCAAAGCGGGAGACAGTACAAGATTGCAGTTACTTAAATAAGCCAAGTAGAGAGTAGAGAGAGCAGCCAGGTGAAGCCGGGCTACTATGCACCATGGAAAAATAAATAAATGAATTGATATGGAAAGGAGACACCTCTTCCAACAAATTAAACATTTTAGTGATAATACGCTTTTTAAATGTTTATATAATAAGAAAATGGTATTGATAGAAAATATAATACTAGCCCAGAGAGCTTCTTGGTTCTTTAGTTAAGTTTATAACCTAACAATGTCACACATGACTCATGATTGTGACCCATTGCTAACATTTAAAGAAAGTGGTAAAACCCACATGTATTATTCATTTCCTTAATATTTTGTTTAAGCTTTAGTGTGATTAGTGCCCTAAATCTTAATCTTTAATGTTTTAGGTGTATTTTAACTTATGGCCCTTAAATACCAGAAAATATATCTGACTGTAAATACATTTTAAATAGAACCAATTCACTTTGTCTGTAGAGTATGTTCTGTACTATAATATTATTGTGTTAATAGGTATACATAATTAAGTCTTAATTCAAAGAAAACTTTAAAAAACTATAATAATCCAGCAAGATATTATAAAAATAAATCAAGGAACTTTCGAAAAATATGATAATTTTTTTATATAATGTATACAAAACATTATATTTATAGTTCCAAAAAATATAAAAGCCATATATTTAGGTTATTGTATAAAATATGGTTTCTATTGTAAGTTTAAAATAATAGTGAAATAATTGGTTATTAAAGTATGCTAACACGTTGGAAAAAGAATATGTTGCGAAAAAAATTCACTGTAAACAATGTCTTGACCTGATTTCAATCAACCAATGATTTGACAGCAAAAATTTAAATAGACCTTAAGAACTCTTACCAAATATATGGAAAAGGGGAGGCATAAGAGAAATAGCCAAATATAAAGATGTACTGTGTTGCAAAACAGATTCTGATGCGGATCGTAGAACCAGCCTCCAGTCAGCGATGCCCATATACCCTGCCGCAGTATTTCCAGTGTCTGTGAACCCATTTTAATCACTTTGTCCTCATGTCCATCACTAACTCGCACTACACGCACGTTGCACACGATATTATAAAAATGTATCCATTTCACATCAACTAATGTCCAAAAGCGAATCTTTCACTCCTGCCATTTTGGATAGCAACATACATACGAAAACAGACTCTAAAGACATGAACTTTAACAAACATTATATTATTAGTAGAATACATTAATTTATTAATAGATTACTATACGAAACAACAGTCATGATTATAATAATAAAAATCTACAAATAAATTTATAAACAAAGAGTTTTTACGAAACATCCCCTGAAACTTGACAATGAGAATTTGACAAATTGAAATTGACAATTCGACAACTGCAATTAGCTGACAAGCTGACAGCTGACACCTGACAATATTCAAAATTGCCAACGCACAATAAAACTTTAGAAGGTATGATTTTATATCTCTCAGGGACTGTCATTAGAAGTGAAAACTCAGTTTTAAATTTCATATTTTTGTGATTAAGATTCTTTAAACGGATTCTATCGCGTTCAATGCAAATATCCACTTGCAGAATATGATATATGATATTCATATTTTTGCTAATAGGTACATAATGTTTCCGCTGCCACACGGAAGTTTTCACTTCAATCATTTTTTTATTATTATATCAAGCCATATATTAAGTATCCCATTGTTGGGAAATGGCCTCCCCCTATTTTTACCATTTTTATTTGTTCAGAGCTTCATCGAGTTCATCTTGCCATCTTCTCTGTGGCCTGCCGCATCACCTCTTTGCAATAAAATGTTGGAATAAAATTATCATGAGAGAGAACATAGTGTTTACATTCTCTCTGAATCAATTTGACGTTTCTTATCTGTTTAGTCTGTGAAAAATGATTGTTTTGGAATGCGTCAAAGGATCGCGCAATTTTCTCGTAATTTCAAATTAAATACTCTGTCGCAAGGTCGTCCGTATTTTCTAATGGAACTATTTATTTCATATGTTTAATTTTCTCGTTTTATTCTAAATAAAAAAATATTAAATATGGCTGATATTGAAAAAATATTGAAACAAGCGGCTATGCAAATTGGTGCTGGTGGAAGTGCCGGATTTGTGGAAGTGTGCATTATGCATCCTCTTGATCTCGTCAAGACAAGATTACAGTTACAAGCTACGAAGTCTGCGTTATCGAGATCTGACCCTAATTATTACCATGGTGTCGTGGACTGTATGCAAAAGATGTATCGCTATGAAGGGGTTACTTCGTTCTGGAAAGGTATCTTGCCGCCCATTCTCGCTGAAACTCCGAAAAGAGCTGTTAAGTTTTTTACGTTTGAACAGTACAAAAAGATTTTTATGTTTGGTTCCAGTACGCCTAGTCCTTTAGTAAGATTTTATTTTATTTTCATTCCTTGATTTCATTACTTACATATTATATTTTTTTTAAATTACATTAAAATTTATTAGAAGGATTTTTCAAACTTTTCCATAAATATAATATTTATTTATTTATTAATATGTCATGTCAACGATATAAACACTACCTATTAACATTTATGTCGTAACATGCTTGTGTTTAATATTATGAATGGCATATTATATGGCATACATGTTACATGCAAATATGCCAGTTATTTATTCTTTGATAAGTCCAATACAACATTTACCAAAATTTGATAAGGCAATCAGTATAATATATTTATACTAACCATGGCCTGTTGTTTCACCTCTATGTCCCAAAGAACCCATTTATTTTGTTCTGGAGTTCAGGTGGTTTCAATAGTAGTTTATAAACAATGACAGTTGAGCAAAAATGACATTCAGATACTTAAAATCTTTAATTCTCCCGGTACCGACCACGTGTTCGCTGCGTGTTTTTGAAGCGTCAATGAACGTCCGCGGTAACCGAAAGGTTAAGGCCCTGAAGACTAGATTAAGATGGTTATCTTATAATATATTATAAGTTAAATGTTAAGTTCATGTTAATGCTAGTTAATAAGTTAAATCATAAGTTAAAAGTCTTATAATTATAAGTTAAGACAGTTGGCCTATTTTTCATAGCCATCCATTTGACATTTGGCCCTTGTAGTAATTACTGGCAGTAAATAGTGGCAGTACTATTCAAGAGCAATTTAGCAATAGTGCTACCTTGTATTATATTATGATTATATTGATTTTCTCTTTGGAAGCACCTAGAGATGACGGTATTGGTGCTACAATTGCCCGAACAGTGCCTCACACACTTTTCTCTCTGTTTTAGGGCACTGCAATGTCGATGGTTAACCACACTAACATTAATACTCTTGTCACACCCACCCAACCAATAATGTAATTACTCAATGTTTTTGTACAAAGAATAACTGCAAATCTTTTCCAGACTTTTGCACTGGCTGGCCTGGGAGCTGGCATTACTGAGGCCATTCTGGTGAATCCTTTTGAAGTAGTGAAGGTCACGCTACAGTCAAACAGGACCAAAGTTCCTAGCACATGGAGTGTCACTCGACAGATTGTCAGAGAGAACGGCCTGGGATCCCGGGGACTGAACAAGGGACTGACAGCCACTGTGGCCAGGAATGGTGTATTCAACATGGTATATTTCGGCTTCTACCACAGTGTTAAAGGGGTTGTGCCAGAGTACCAGGTAAGATTTTAATATCATAATTATGAATATTATTAGGGCACCAACTCCTAATGACCTTAATAGTCTACTAATTTGCATAGTGTTAGTTATCACAAAAAACATTGTTCGATTGGTCAGTGTTTTTTTATTTTCGTAATCAAGCTCTTAGATTATTTATGTTGTACGTAAACAAAAAAATATGCTGACCTTGTGGTATTCCCACCATTTCTATGCTAATTCTACAGAACATTGCTCTCTACTCTTAGTCATTTTACAAAAACTTAAATATAACAATTTACTTAGCATTTAGCAAATTTAATGTCAAATGTATAATTTTTTTATAATTTATGAGGACATGTTGGCGTCGGGAAGTGACGACCCCACCGCCCGTTGTGTGGCATTCACCACCAGCGCAATCAGTCGACCGAAGAACGGCGGTCAAACCGTTCCGAGGAGGGCAGAAGGAAATTTTCAGACAAAGGACGGGCAGTAGCGTCCTCATGTCAACTTCCTGCCCCACTGTTGATCCCCAACACGCTCGCCAAGCGTGGGGATTATGGCAATATCCCCCCTATGAGTTGCTGCATTAACCATGGCCCCCAGTCTCCGGCAGCTCTGCTATCCCGAGTCTACGGTAGCGGACTCGGTAACGGCGGAGCA
>LUGF01043003.1:94844-133799 GCA_001625245.1 Calycopis cecrops
GTTCGCTAGGGACTTGTCTGTAGGCCATACCCAGTTGATAAAACTGAAGACCGAAGATGGCACCGTCACTTCATCTAAGGCCGAGATTTTGAGAGAGGTGGAGAAGTTCTATGGACAACTGTACCATTCAACACGGCCTGTTGTTTGTTTGGCTGAAGATCCTAGAGCCAAACTAACCCGATATTACACCGAAGATATCCCGGACGTCAGCCTGTACGAGATTCGAATAGCCCTAAAACAACTAAAGAACAATAAATCACCGGGGGATGACGGAATTACGGCTGAGCTTCTGAGAGCGGGCGGAAAGCCAGTACTAAGAGTCCTCCAGAAACTATTTGATGCCGTCATTCTCGAAGGCAATGTTCCAGAAGCGTGGACCAGAAGTGTGGTGGTGCTCTTCTTCAAAAAAGGCGATAAAGCCTTACTGAAGAATTATAGATACATATAACTTCTGAGCCACGTTTACAAGTTGTTTTCAAGGGTTATTACGAACCGTTTATCACGCAGGTTTGACGACTTCCAACCTCCCGAACAAGCCGGTTTCCGCAAAGGCTTTGGTACCGTAGATCATATCCACACGCTGCGCCAGATTATAGAGAAAACGGAGGAGTATACTCGGCAATTATGCCTAGCGTTTGTGGATTATGAAAAAGCCTTTGATTCGGTCGAGACATGGGCGGTGCTCGAGTCATTACAGCGGTGCCAAATCGACTACCGATATATCGAAGTGTTGAAGTGTATGTACAAGAACCACAATGTCGGTCCGAATACAGGATCAGAATTCGAAACCGATCCAGCTGCAGAAAGGTGTGAGACAGGGAGACGTAATTTCTCCGAAACTGTTCACTGCTGCACTGGAAGATGTTTTCAAACTTCTGGGCTGGAACGGACTTGGCATCAACATCAATGGCGAGTACATCACTCACCTTCGATTCGCCGACGATATCGTGGTCATGGCAGAATCGCTGGAAGACTTGAGCCAGATGCTCGGAGATCTCGATAGAGTTTCTCAACAGGTGGGTCTAAAAATGAACTTGGACAAGACAAAAGTCATGTCCAATGTTCACGTGACACCTATACCAGTTTTCGTGGGGACCTCACTTCTTGAAGTTGTTGATCAGTACGTGTACCTAGGACAAACTGTCCAGTTAGGTAAATCCAACTTCAAGAAAGAGATCGATCGCCGAATCCAACTCGGATGGGCAGCGTTCGGGAAGCTAAAGAGGATCTTTTCGTCCGAAATACCGCAGTGTCTTAAGTCGAAAGTCTTCGACCAGTGTGTGTTGCCAGTGATGACATATGGCACCGAGACTTGGCCGCTAAATGTGGGCCTCTTAAATAGGCTCAGAGTCACTCAGCGTGCTATGGAAAGAGCTATGCTTGGAATTTCTCTGCGAGATATGGTCCGCAATTCGGAAATCCGCAAGAGAACCAGAGTAACCGACATAGCTCTGAGAGTCAGCAAGCTGAAGTGGCAATGGGCAGGCCACATTGCTAGGAGAACCGATAACCGCTGGGGAAGAAAGGTTCTCGAGTGGCGGCCTCGCACCGGAAGACGGAGTGTTGGACGGCCTCCAACCCGGTGGACTGACGACTTGGTTAAGGTGGCGGGGAGTCGCTGGATGCAAGTGGCTCGTGACCGTGACCTTTGGCGCTCTTTGGGGGAGGCCTATGTCCAGCAGTGGACGTCTTCCGGCTGAAGAAGAAGAAGAGGACATACAAGAAATCGGAGTCTTTTAATGACTACCGACGCCCATAGACGTTCGCATATAAAGAAGCGTTGCCTTCTCCTTCTCCTCCCTCCACATTTCGCCCCTCTTATGGGCTCCAGGAACTCATAAACTGCACAAACGAGAGGTACCTCCCCAGTCGCGCCAGCCCAACTCGGCTGTAGCCTGCAGAGCAGCAGGAGCGTAGCTACCGCCATGTCTGCCGTAGCAGTGACATGGAGCCCAGTAACGGTAAGCTACGCCACCGTTCTCGAGACTAGCGCGCCCAAACAAACTCACTTTCGGGCTACATCGTGAAACATCTATGATTCGAGTTTGTTGTTTCTGATAAAACTTATACCAATACGTTATGTACAAAAAAGTTTATTGTCAAGAGAAAAATCTAAAAAGTAAAAACACAGATAAAGCGAGAGCATATCTTATCAATGTGTTATTTGTTGTGCTCTGCCCGAAATACACCGCAGCCACTTGGTACAAATTAACCTACATACTTGTATCGTGATATATCGTGATATGCTGTGGCAGAACCCCCGCCGCCTCAGCACTGCACAATAAAATAAATGTTCTATTACGTAGGCTCCAAGTGAGTAGAAGTATCAGTGTTGATAAGGGAGTGTCGTGCACAAACACGTGCGGTGTTTGTGCGGCTGAGGGACTGCTTGTACGTGAGAAGGCCATATGGGGGCACATAGCTCTCACGTACGCGTGTTCAATGGCAGACGTGGTTCGAATCCCGGCGCGAAACTAAAGGTTTTATTGGGATTTATATATCCAATAACATTCAGGAGTGAGGAAATTGGAGGTGTTACATCCTCATGCCTCGGAAAGCACATCAAAGCCGTCGGTCCTGCGCCTGATTTCACTCCGGTCTTGTCGGACTGCCGCGGCCGACCCGTCGGAATAGACGAATGAGGGAATTGCGAGTGCACTTGTGTCTGCGTGAACACTAGTGCACCACATTGTCCTTCGCAGTTGGCCATAAGTCTCTATAGAGATGGCCGCCGTACCCGGTCAACTCCAGACAATCGTATATTCGGCCAGGACGACATTATTATTTATTACTCATTATTAAGTACGCAGGGGACCCTTTACGAAATCGTATCGGTTAATAAAATACATTCACATTCCGAGTTTGAAATAATGGCTAGGTACCTGTACTCTCCGAGTAAGACGAGAGAGTTGTGGTCCAAAGATCATCCGTCGTAGTGAATACCTGGCCACCGCCCACCAGCATACACTTCTGAGATGGAGCGCCGTGCGGTTTTAGTCGGTTCAAACTTCAAGTCCGATATAGTAATCTCTGTAATAGCCCTGCCGAGATGGTAACTGAAAGGCTTTCTATACGAAAATAAAACAAAATAAGGGATATCTTACCATTTCACTACGAAATAATAAAAAGCTTTAGTGCAAGATCAGTGATGTTAGATTGGCGCCTGTAACATGGTCGCGGTGAGGTGAATGACCGCTGCTGCTTGTGCGAGGACGAGCACTTTTACTTTCGTGCACTTGTAATGCGCGTCATGTGACGGCGAGGAACTTGATGTGATGATATAGCATGTGGTGACATGTAACTTGTGGAGAAGCTCCCGAACATAGTTCTGAACCTCAGAAGGACAACTCGGACTCTTATATTTATCTTAAATTGATTAGGTGCTTTGTTGTCCGTCTGTTTGTACGAACTACATCTATCAAGACCTTTTTTCTAGAAACAGACTTCATGAGATTCCCGTCTAACGATGAGGTCTGCAATCCCTTGAAGTTCAGAAAATATCATACCTCAGAGCCAACGCACGGTACTGAAAATGTATAGGGTATGTTCCGTCGGCATTGCCATCGGCAATCATGAGAATTTGCCGAGAAGTAAGCACTCTATGTCACTTTTTTCAGTACTTAGGTACTACTACCTATGTGATACTGCTGCCTGCACGCATTTTGTGTGGAAATAACTACAAGTATACGTTGTCGTTCATTTAATACGAAAATAGTGTAGGCGCACGCAGAAATTAATTTGGTTATTTTTATGCATAGGTTGTTGGCGCTTACTTGCCTTCCGCACCTATTGAAATCCATTTGAGCGGTCAAAAAACTTTTTTTTTATGGACCCTTTTTCTTTGGTGATGTAGGTAGATGTAGTAAGGAAAAGAAAAGAAAAGAAGAACAGAAAGATGAAGAGGAAATAACAGAAAGATGATGTATATTTTTCGTAGTTCAATGGATATTTCCACATAATATTATGTATTGAGATGACTCGCATAGATATTATAGGTATATCGTGTTGCCTAAGTGATCGCTTGCAACAGCTGACCTGCTGTGACGTCACTCCCGCCGCGCGCCATGGCCGTGGTCGGCCAGCGCCTCTGCCTCTGATAACAGAGCGCGTTGTTCTCGGTAGATAAACTCCATTATCGCCGAGCCAATAGATACCTACGGGTTCACACACGCTCACGCTTGACCATGAACCTACTGCCATCTGTCTTTCATGCGCGTCGGAGTATTTACCCCGTCTCAAAACATTCAAGAAGACGACCTTGGCCTTTGAACGGGTTTCATGTAGGTATAAGTTACAAACAATAGGTTGTTTACTAATGGCGTAAAAGTAATTTAATAATTATCTTAATTTCCGTGAAACTACTATCTAATACTTGTTTGAGACTTTCGTGTTTATTACGCATATTGTAATTACTTAACCCGTGTTAAAACCCGTAAAGTAATTACAAACTACTATCTATACATAAGGTATTATATTGTAGGCACGTGGAACATTTGTTTATCAGCATACGTGGTATGCCATATGTTGCTCTTCTTTCTATTGGTCTCTAATAAGATCCGTACGGTGTGAGCGAGAGGTAGAAGCGTACTCTTAAGTCTTACCGTACTGGTCCAACACTACGTCCACTTTAAAATATACCTAATTCTCCTTCTGCCGTAGGTCATTTGTTGCCGCTGTGAAGGAGGCAGTCACCTACACGCTACAGGGTGCAGTAGGGGCACTATAGCGGCATATAATATCACAATAATAACGTGATATAAGTATTTGATGACGGTCTACTTGTCAATACACACAACACTACGAGTAATTAATATACAGATATGTGAACAGAGTAATCAAAATAGTAACTTTATTATGCTTGCGTCAGCTGAAGTTCAATTCACGGAAATCCGGCATTGTGAAACAAGACGCTTGCTACATATAATCTCTATACATTCTGCGCAACAACTTTTGTGACATTTTCTATCAGCATGTACTAGCGGCAGGTCGATGGTAGTTCTTGTTCACATCCCCGGCTCGTATGTTGACACTACTGTTTATCAACGAGATAGCAGTCCCCCGCTATCTCGAGTGTGAACTGGGCATATTAAATGATATTTGTGATGTTTATTGTTAGGTGCGTGTACCTACACATATAGATAAAAACTTTACTTGAAAGTATAAGCAGCACAATCAAAGAACCGAGAATATAAAAGAATAGAAATTGATTACACTAATAAGTATAAAAGGAAAAGCTTAATCTAACATAATATCTTAACAACAACGTGTGTATATCGGAATACGCGGAGTCAACATATCGAGCAACGTTCAGTTCCGCGGTCATTTGGAATCAAAGGCTAAACTTGCCTCAAACAAGATGGGTATAATCAGTAGGGCTAAACAGTACAGGCAGGGTCCCCGAAATATCAGCTAGATTCATTTCACCGTGTTCAACGTAGAGCGACTCGAATCGTTGATGAACCTGTTATTTCCGGGCAGCTCGACCCTTTGGCCCTACGGAGAAATGTCGGTTCCCTCTGCATCTTTTACAGTATTTTCAATGGGGACTGTTCCGAGGAATTGTTCGGTTTAATACCATAATCGACGTACATCGCGACAGAACTCAAAATTCCACACCCACCACCTCGATATTCATAAATACTGTGCCGTACAAACACCAATTTTTTACAGCGTGCAACAGTACTATAGAACCAGCCGCCTCCTTCAGTATTTCCGATCCGATACGACTTAGAGTTCTTCAAGAAAAGGATGCCAGCCTTTAAGAAAGGATTCCTCTTTCTTAAAGGCTGGCAACGCGTTTGCAAGACACCTAGTTTTGCGGATGTCTATGGGCGGCGGTATTCACTAACTGCTCGTTTGTCCTCTATAATATATAAAAAAATGTAATTATGTGCTGTGGCAACCCAAATATACGATGTGTCTAAACAATTCTCCTTTGTTAGAGCTTACTCGTTAAGAAGCGAAGGAAAGCCTGTGGCGTGAACAGATATGAGGAGTTTAATCGCGTGAACCACTAACAAAGAGTCCCGATGATTTACCGTGTAACGTCACTTGACAACATTTCACTTCACTGTTCGTTCATAAGGAGTCCACTGCAGTCGTGCGACGGATCTAACACACATCTTTATTTTGGAAGTGGCTGCCGCGTTATTTGATGACAAGCGACGCCCACAGACAAAGCTTCCGAATTCCGACATTCCTGATCCCCAATAAATGGCAATCTGTTCTCTCCCTCTTAGTAGCTTAATATGATTTTGCGTCGGAAAACATGTAAACACATACGTTGCATTTAGCTTTTAAGATAAGTTTTTAATTTTATCGGTACACCCTATAACTGACTTTTTCATTCTCTTTCCTTAGATGTTTGAGTATAAAATTGTAGCGACGTAACACTAAAGTGTTCGTGTCCCCAGGACTCGCTGCTGGAGTTCGGTCGGAAGGCGGCTATCGGCTTCACGTCGGGCGTGCTGGGCTCGTGCGTCAACATCCCCTTCGACGTGGCCAAGAGCCGCATACAGGGGCCCCAGCCCATCCCGGGGGAGGTCAAGTACCGCTCCACCACCGGCGCCATCGTCTGTGTCTACAGGGAGGAGGGGTGAGAATTACTCGTACCACTACTGCAGTCACTACTGCCTGTGCTTCCGGAGCGACCGTGGAGGAACCTCTCGCTTAAACGATGCCGGAGTAAAGTAACAGTGTATGAGTATCCGATGGGCCATCGAGGGAGATGGAGGAAGAACGGTAATCAATAAAGTAGTCTAATCCATCGACAGATGGAGTTTTGAAAACGGCCGTTGTACAAAATATTTCCGACCATTATATCACTATATTATGTGCTTCAATTATTAGTTGCTATTTTGGATCAATGAATAAGGGAATCAAAAACAGCAGGTAAACATTGATAAAATATAGCGTGCTTTACAATTTACCGAATACCTAACCGATTTGGACGTCTGCCAAGTGCAGTGGCGAGAATCTAAGCGAAACTATCATGATGCACATTATTATTAGCATCACGCAGGCGGATCGTGAAACTTCGGCCTTTTCCCAACGCGTTTCTGTGTTTTCACTTCAAAAAGTATAGCCAACTCAACCAACGCTCTACCTTGCGATTCGCATCGCTGGCATTTGCACCGCATTTTCTTTCGTCGCGTCCCGAATTTGCCTGGGGGTTCTAAGACAGTCCTTATGTCACAAGTTTGTAATTTAATAAACGGTCGCCGCTAGATCGCTAATATTCTAGAAGTAAAATAAAACTGAAAATATAAAAGTGAGACTAAATTTGTGCATCAATTATACATGCACATACGAAAGTAGTGTACAATCTACGATAGTGAGGTCATCACGTAATACATTTTATTTTATTATGTATAGTACCCAGCTCGCCACCTCGGCATACGCGCAGTGTTACAAGCGACTGAATCCCAAAAATGTTTCTTTCTTCAGTGTGACGTAAGCGATATACCTAAGAGTAATCTCTAGTTATACTGCATCTTCTACCTATTATTCCTTAGCTATTCCGACAGATTCTCACGAATAGCAAGAAACTTAAAGCCGTTAATTCACTTCGACACAGCTAAAAGAACGGACCCGAATTGACTCCGGCCAACATCTCCATAACTACATTTTGTCCACTGTGCTGACGCACTCGTATCTTTCTTTTTTATAGTATAAGGATTTTATGGGACTAACGAGAAATCGATGTCTGTTGACGATGACCGATGCCCAGAGATGTGTAATTGTTACGCAGCTGCGTTGCACTCCTTTCCTCCTCCGCTCCAGTGGGCTACCGGAAGCTCACAACTCGCAAACAAGGGACAACATAGTCACTTCACTAACACGTAATACGTACACTCGAGCCGCGAGCTACGGCCTAGAATGGCGGCGCTAGTGTGGAGCCGACATAAGTATGACATGTGCATTTCTCTTACAGATTTCGCGCGTTGTACAAGGGACTGTGGCCAAAAGTGCTCCGGTTGGGGCCCGGCGGCGCCATTATGTTGGTTGTCTATGATTACGTGTACCACTACTTAGAGAACAAGTTTAGAGACCCAGAGGACAACTGATGTTCCGCCAGAGTTACCACAGACAACGACTTACTGCCTTGTTATATTGTGATAGTAAATACTTCAATACCGAGATTTTAAAGTGGCAAATATGTTATTTGGGTTGCCATATAAAAAAGTAATATTATAAAATGTAATATTCAAGAAATTCTAATACTTGTTTGAGACTTTCGTGTTTATTACACATATTGTAATTACTTGACGGGTTTTAACACGGTAAAAATTAAAGGCCAAAATATATACCTTTGCCCGACGTTTCGACTGGGCTACACCAGCCGTGGTCCCGAGGCCTTTAATTTTTACCGTGTTAAAACGCGTCAAGTAATTACAAGAAATTCTAAACTTTGAAAATGATTGTGAGAACAACAAATGAGTATGCATTTTATTTATTATCTATAATTACATTGGTAAGCGAAATAGAGATAATTGTACAATTTATATAATTGCTGTATAATTTATTTGTTTATGCATTTATTGCTGTAAGCAGATTCCATTTGCATTGTAATATGCATTTTATTTATAAAATATGAACATTGTGCAATATTGACTTTTAACGTTATTTTAATATATATAATTTATAATTTCTTTTTTATTATTTATCATCAATATCAATTGTGAGTTAGGTACAGATGTTGTGGGTTTTGTGAGAGACAGTGCTATGCACAGAACACGTTTACCCTAAAGAGCTATGTTACATAGCAACCGACTTGAGTTCTACGACGAGGAAGTAGCGTGGTGCTCACGTGATTCCGCTTCTATGGAAATGGTGGCTATGCTGTCTCACTTCATGCGGTTTGTGAACTGCCTGTAGCATTGGCTACATGGGGGTTAAGGAGGGTAACTCGTGCAATAATTATGCAAATGCTGATGTTAATTGGCTCAGATTACTTGTTTGCCCTTCATAAAAAAAATTGAATTTATTAAACCTAAGAGGTGTTCTGTGCCATAATTCCACAAATTGGTGTCTTGCGAATTAAATTAAATTAATTGATTCAGTGATTAAATTTAAAAACGTGCAGATAATTGAAATAGCTTGTTTCGGCACAATCCATATCCATTATGTTCATGTCACTCAAAGTTGCTATCGTAAAGAGTACTATATAAATTACAAATTGCATTTTTTACGATATTTTTCTCTTGCGTTTCATCTAATATTCGAAATATAATGGAAGCTAATCTTAATAAAGCAGATACTCAGTGTGGTTATTGCTGTTATTGACATTGGAATAAAAAAATAAATGTCATGACTTGTCATAAGTGACTTATGTCGACTGAGACTTGACGCTTCCATTTTTGTTTTGGTAACTTGTAAACGAAATTATACATTTACACGAAATAGAACTTTGGCAAATTAAATGTTGCAGGACTTCTAGGCATAATTTGAAATTAAATAAACTTGAGGAATTTATTTTCAGAAAACAGGATAACATTTAACTTGAACTAGAACGCTAACAGGTATTTATTGACTAAAAAGGTGTATTTAATAAGGTCACGTTTACAAATAGTTTGATGTACAACGCAAACTTTTCAGGATAACAATGGAACAAATACAAGCAGTGCCGGCGAGCTTGCCGCATATAGTACAAGTTTACCAAACATCGCACCCTTTGCAGACACAGGGAAAAGTTACATACCAGCAGCCCATGACTTCGGAGTCCGTACATATACCGGTCTCATCCCACATACACGACATTAGCAATCAGCATTTAATGTCGCAAAATCAAACTGTAATGTCATGCCAACCGATAAATTTGCAAAACATTCATCAGTCTCTGCAAACACAAATACCACAGCAAGTTTTACAAGGTGACATGGGACAGCCGCTGCAGATCACGTCGCACGTTATATTGCCTCAAGTGCCCGTGTTCAAGCCGCATCTGCTCACCAGCAACATCCAGCATCAGTACTACGGACAGTATGAATCATATTTAAAGGACTCACCATGTGTTGTTACAAAAGTGGATGCAGATATCAGGGTACTGATTGACAGTGTAGATGAGTGAGTATATTTTTTAATAGCGTTGGATATATGCAAATGGTTGGTTCATTTGATAGTATGGATGTTAACGCTCCCGGTACCGACCACATGTTCGTGGCCTGTTTTTGAAGCGTCAATGTACGTTCGCGGTAACCGAAAGGTTAAACAATACTTTGCTCTTCTGCTGTTCTAAATACATTGACAGTAAATGCAATAGAATGACTTCTGAATAAAACTGTCACATGTCTTTTTTTTTTGTATATTATACTTGTAATATTAATAACTATCAACAGATGACATTATTTTAATGTATTTGGACCAATTAACATGTTGTTATGAATAGGAAGGAAGAACACAATCTGCATTAGATGGTGTTCACTAATTAATGGACAAAAGTCAATCTGTTGTGTGTTAAATGTGTTTGATGTCTGGGTCTTCATCCACTTTCATTTGATACTGGGATTACTAAATATATTTTATTTTGTGTTGTTGAAATCTAAATCCAGCTGGGGCCTACTTTTAATGGTGTTTGTTATTAACACTGTTATTGTATAATATTATTTAATTATTATTATAACATTTATTAATATAGTAGTGAAAAAAAAAACTGTATTAATGCTCTTTCTCTCTCCAATTGCAGCTGTAAAAATGAAAACAGGCAACCGGTAGAAAGTGATATTGAAAAAAAGAAAAGAACTCGGAGCCAAGTACCAAATCCAAATAAATGGGCATGCAATGTACGTAAGTTGAAGCATCAACGTGGAGAGGCATATATTAACAGAAGAGGCAAGTTTGTACCGGAGAGACAAGTTCGTAACACTAAGGACTGTCTGAAAACATGCAGATACAAGTGTAATGGAAGAATTAATGATGTTGATCGACAACACATATTCAAAGCATTTTACTCACTCAATTCCAATGAAAAGAAACACTTTTTGCTGAACACAACAGAAAGGAATCAAGTTAGAATTAATAAAATCCAAGACAGTAATCATAAAAGGAAATATTCATTTAAATACTTCTTCTTTGTTCGAGGCATCAGGCATACAGTGTGTAAAAATTTTTATTTAGGTACTCTAGCGATATCGCAAAAACCAGTTTATAATGTACATTTGGGAAAGTCTGAAGTGAATTTACCAAAACCTGACGGCAGGGGGTTATCTGAGTCAAGTGCACATGCCTTGCCTTCTGAGATTAAGGACAAAGTCAGAAGGCACATCATGTCCTTTACCACTGTTGATTCCAAACAAATTAAACAATTTTCAAGAAAGAAACAATACTTAGAAAGTAATTTAAGCATAAAACAAATGTTCTCAATGTACTTAACGGAATGTGATAAGGATAATGTAGAGAGTGTAAAAGAATCAATGTATAGAAAAATATTTAAGCAGGAGTTTAATTTGCATTTTAAAAAAGACAAGTCCGGACAATTGTGCTGTAGGTGCAAAGGAGCAGTCAAGGACTAATGATTACAGATCTTTACCTCCTAGAGTACATTATACAACCAGGAAGGCATTTACCTCAATTGACACTGTGTATGACATCCAACAGCGTCTATGAACAAAGTACCATGTCATATGGTAGGGTTCAAACTTTTCAGACTGTAATTCTATGGCGCCTACAACAAAGAATACAAAGAAAATCACAGGTTTGACGGTTTTAGAAGATATCATTATATGCATACCATACCATAACAAAATATTTTCCAATATAATAAAGGACAAATCCTGTCAGGTTCGCTAGTAAGCAATAAAGGAAAATTATTATTAGGGAGGCAGAATTCCAGTAGTAAAAAACGCTAGATGATAATGAATGTCCAGCACTCAAATTACTTATTTATTTATTGTTAACACCAGACAGTATTTGAAAAAAAAGACTTATTATGTTATAAATATTTAAGAAAACTGATGTTAAAAAGGCTGCAAGTAAATCTATTTTTATATTATGAAATAATATCGGCACATAAAGTGATATGTAGTATTTAAGTGAATAATTTAATTATAAGTATTTAATATAAGTATTTTTTACAAGCATACCTTTTTTCCCGTCGGTCCTGCGCCTCATTTCTTTCTGGCAGTGTCGGATAGCGGTCCCATTGGAATAGGAGAAGAGGGAATAAAGACGAATGAAAATATTTATTTTAAGATTCGAGAGTATTTTTAATACCCGCATTATTAGTTTAATTTTGTATTTTAACATCTATGTCATCATGTATATTATTTAATTACAATATTTATTACAATTCTGTGCCTCCTGCAGTGTCGGATTTAAGCATAGGCAACATAGGCCTATAGGCATGGGCCGGCTCCACAAGGGGGCCACCACCACACCATACAAAAAATCGAGAGAAACAGACTTCGACGATATAATCAATACCTTAATTAATATCAAAATCAGACGAAAAGTTATTTAGCTTGTTGTTTTTAATTTTGAATAAATTGTATGTTAGCCATCTTATTCAGTAGCTCTGCTTACTCTTTAACTTCACCTTAATGAAAATGTTCAACAGTTAACAAGCAGTTTGAAGGCCTCCACCTGCCTGCTCTGCCCATGAGGCACCGAAGTCCGGCGCTGGTCTCCTGTGATAAGTAATACAAAGTGCAAAATCTTCATTTTACAGGAGAGCGAAAATAAGATTTAAAAAATTATATTTTGTGAACCAAGGAGACTAGAATCGATCTGAGTTGTACTTTATATTATTGATAAAAACATTTTCATTAAAAATACGTTTAATGTTTTTGGAAAAAGAAAAAAAAAACTACTAAGATGTTGTAATACGAGTAAAAAATATGCGTTATTAAAAGATACAAGTTTATCATGGTGCCTTCCTAGAAACCCTAAAAATAAACACGAGAATTTGCTTTTGGAACCAGTACATAAAGGGGTTACAACTTGTCATATATCAATATGCACTTTTTTTTACCAAGATTAGAAGAAGTAGAAGAGCTACTTGTATTACTTTTCACTGTATTATCTCTGAAACTGTAGCACATAGAAGTAGGTACTTGAGTTGGATCAAAAAATTGGTAATTTTTGGCTGAATATATTTATATAAAAACACAATAAAGGTTACAAGTCAACTTACATCGCTCATCACAGGAGGCACAGAATTATATTATTGGGTATATCGAAGAATACAATACGAAATTAAATTAAAAATCGCTAAAATATTGTGATTACAGATCGACTTAACCATACATATCTTAAATTATACATTATTTATTTATTTATATTTTGGTATTCAGCATCTTTACATTGGATTTAGTGTGTATAGACTAGCTTGCAAGATATATTAAGTGGTAGAACTGGCTTGAGGTGTGTAGGCACTGAAGTGTTTTGTAGATCAGTTGATTTTGGCGGGAATGAGAACGCACACGATGCTGCCGTCCTTATCGTTCTTCAGCTCCCACTTGACGTCCACTCGCACCTTCGGGTAGGACTTGAGGACCGGCAGAGTCGTGGCGTAGCTCGCCTTCGCGCCGGCCTGTAATATGATTGAGTTCAATGTTACTCGTTACTCATACTAGTACCTACCTACTACTAGAGTGCGTACGCCTGTCTACTTCAGGGTTTCTTGAACTTTTTGCAGTCACGTACCACTCTCCAGAATTTAAAAGTTCCGCGGATCCCTGTCAAAAAGTATTTTAGGAAAAAAAAACCGGCCAAGTGCGAGTCCGACTAGCACACCGAAGGTTCCGTAATCCAAACGTAATGCATGGTTTTCAATTATTGTAACTTTACTCCTGCCGTTTAAGTTCACAAACGTATATAAGCGGTTGCTCACACACATTTAGTAGGCAACGAATTACAGTTATAAGTTGATAATGATTTTTCCAATGATCTACATATAATTTACTAGTTTTCAGATTTATTCTTATATATGTGCTATAAGTTTTACTTCTTGCCAAATTTCACAACTCCAGGTCAACGGGAAGTACCCGAGAATTTTTTGGTTTTCGACAAAGTACGTTTTCATACAAAATTTGTGCATATAACTTTACATTGGCTATAACTTTTTATTCCGTTAACTTAGAAGTGTGGTTTTTTGACGGCATGAAGACGTAACTGACCTCCGTATTTGACAAAAATTAATCCCTTCACGCGTTTTAGAGAAAATGGTCTTGACAGACGTACCTACAGACAGACGGACAACAAAGCGATCCTATAAGGGTTCGGTTTTTTCTCTTTGAGATACGGAACCCTAAAACATACCTTTATGTAATATGTATTACTAGCTGGTGCCTGCGACTTCGCTCGCGTGGCCGAGTAATATTATCAATGATTTGTTATTGTTTGCTTGAAGTGTTCCGAAATTCCGATTTCCCGTAGGAATGACCGATTTTACACACACAGTAAAAAAGTGTTTTTGATGTTGACCAGGCTTAGTATCTATACACTAGAAAAAGTTTCATTCGAATCCGTCCAGTAGTGTCGGATATTAGCCCAGACAGAGAAAAACAATTGAAAAGTGTTCTAATACTATTTAACATCGCCCCCAAATAGTTTTTCGTAAGTAGACCGGCGTAAAGTAAGTGCGGTGTCTAAGTAGCCGGTGGCCCATGGAGGTAGGAGGAGAAGGGAGGGCAGCGCATCTGTATAGCCTCTATCCCACCCAACCTTTTTTTGGCCAGAGACCACTTTTATATTATTTTTGATAGCAGGGACCACACAATAATAAAAATTCTCACTCACTGCACGGCTACCAACGGCTTACCGCCCGCTTAATTTAAAATCATTCGTGGACCAAGTTTGGCCTCTGCGGAGCACTGGTTGAGAACCATTCTCTAAGCAGATGTCTGTGGGCGTCGGTAGTCATTAAAATAACTCCGTGTGCTCGTTAGCGCCCTTATAATCTTAGTCTGCAAGTAGTGTAATTGTGCATAATGCATTACAACGGAATCATCTCTGACGTCATTATCATTATGGCTGTCGAACCGATGAGGCCTGTGCGATACTGCCTACCGGTGGCTATTTAAGCAAAAGGATCGAAGTAAGACAACAATACTTTTGCACGAGGTCTTGTGTGTAAGTACGTAATATCTACTTAATCTATGAGCGTCTGTTATACCTAGTCCCCAATACTACTGCTGGTTGACCCTTCAAGCAACAAAACAGTTTCAAAAAGTAACAAAATATCAGCCTCTTAAACTATAACAGTAATAGCGAAACTATAATTGGGCCGCCAGTCGTGGTGTGATGTCCTTTTTAAGGGACTTTCGAAACGGAAACAATTTTTTGGATAACAATTTTTATTTTCCTTGTATATCGTTCTCATGCTTTGAATAACAAGTGTAGAGTTACAATTGCTGCTCGTTTAACAACTCGATACTATAAAAGTATATTTTACTTTTTATGGCACAATGGATGTTTTTGGTAACGACAACTGCCAGCCACAGACGCAGTCAATGTTACAAAACTGGGCATCCAAGTTGATTAAACAGACTTTCATAAATAACCAGAGTCCACTAGATTTAATTGACAATAATATATCGAACTTCTTTAAAGAAGGTAGTCTAAACATTGTTAATAGATAAGTAGTTATTAAGACTATTAATATATTTATTTCTAATTACCATTTTTTTTTCATTTAAGTTCGATATGAATAAAAAAAATCCAATCAAAAAAATCCTGCAAAAAAACCAAGTCTCGCAGCTTGCTATATTATAATAATAACTTACGCAATATCTTAAGACAGAAGGTCCCTTCAGTAGGGACTAATTAACCAACTTGCTATACCTATATGGATCTCACAAATTTTTACGGTAGAAAGGCAAAGCTGCGAGACTTGGTTTTTTTACAGGATGTTTTTGATGGGATCTCAATTCTTTTTGTACTTAGATAATCCTATTTTTTTTCCTTTTTGGTACATTCTGTCTATGATTTACAAGTTATCTTTGAACATAGCACAAGGAATTCGTAAAAGGCGTGTTCAGCCTATTCATTTGTATAGATGTCGTTGTTCTTCATATTTCGATAGATTTTACTATGGCAATGTTGTTCAGTTTCATGGGCTGAACACACTCTATAGTCTATACCCATTCTTCCCGTTATGCCTTATACCTATCTATATACACCTATTATTCTAATGCAATGCAACTGCAAATGTAACTTTTTAATCGTATATATTTATATGGGATTACAAAGTTATTCATACAGTTGGCGTATCTAGAAAACTGGGCCAAAATTTTTATTTTTCCTTGGTTTATATAGTAAACACTCATTGTGTTCAAAATTTGAACATTCTATGTCTGCTAGAAGTGCCTTAAACTCGTACACAGAGGAAACTACTTTTGTCTGTCTACGCTTAAACTTAAGATCTTTGATTATATATGACGTGTATATAATCAGAACTTAAGATGATCGGTCAGTCAGGCAGTGAGTGACAATGTCGAGTAACTTTGATAAGTTACTTCTCTTAAACTACTAATTCCAATTGAATGAAATTTGAAATATACGGTGTTTATACAATGCCTGCTTAGTTACTGAAATTCAGGTTTTATGTTTTATCCACAACGAAGTTATAGGTAATTGAAATTGGCCTGAATTGCTTCGAGAAAAGGAAGGTACGGCATCGGTTTTGTTCGATTAGCGGGGTCACTGCCGTGCCCCCAGAATGATACAATGATAATAAATACGAGGGACTCTAGCTCGGGGTCTTCCAATATTTCTTTCGTTGACAGTCCCGGCTCATTTTTACATGGCTCGCCAATTTTAATAAATTTCTATACAATAAAGCATATTTTTAAGGTACGGCGTAAGATTTTCACTTCTAAGTTCTATCCTGAGTCTACAAAAGTGTCGACTTGAAACGATAAGTGTCGACTTGAGTCGTACTACTGTACTGCTGGATGTTTTAACGTTTATGTTACGGACTGTATTATTTAATTATTATATTTTAATTTCAAAATTGAGAGAGTGTGGCTCCCGGGGCAGCCTCGCCTTCAGGCAGCGCTACTGCTAGCGAGTGGTGAATACACAAGAGGCCTTAAGGAGTTATGAGGGTTGTTATAGACATAAGCCTTCCTTATGATATGTAAAGTAATCAAGCGGAGTGGCGGCCTAATAGTCTGTTATTCATTATGCACTCACATTTACATTTTCACCTTTGTTACAGGGAACTAAACACATAATGTTCTACTTGTTTTATGCGATAAAGTAACAGGGGCAGACCACGACTGTTTAAAAGTTTTTAGTTCGTATCGGAACATGGCAAGACCAGAGGCGCTGCTGTCACTGCTGACACAGCTGAACAGCACGAGATCGGCGGTTTTTATAAGAGAAAATACCGGTGATGATGATGGAAGGAGAGCACAGGCTTATTGAACACTACCGGCGCCGTAGACATAAGCGTCATTGAAATGCACACCTGTGCCTCACCATCCTCCTCTTCAATAGAGTATCGGAAACAGAAAGCGCAGGGAACGACAGCATAGCTGTTACTTTAGGCCTGACATAACATGAGCGAGCGCCTCCTACCCAGTCCCGGCTGCAAATATCAGATACAATACTTCTTTACCTCATGCTTTGTCGTCACAATTACACTATGACCTGCTCGCTTCAGCGGAGTGGCGCAGGGGAGGCCGGAGTCCTGGCAGGCGTGGGGCTGCCGGAGTGGTGACGTAGCAACATGGAGGGTACCTTGAGCGGGCAGGAGAGGCCGGATTCCTGGCAGGCGTCTGGCTGCGGCAGCGGGAAGGGCACCGGCAGACTCATGATGATGCCGTGCACCACCGTCTCCAGTTTGGCCACGTCCACAGCTGAAACATGTTGCAATTGATATAAATAGATTGAGAAAATAATGGCGTTGCTGGTCTATACCACTTAGGTACAGATCACCACCCAGGTGGTGGCGGTAAGGCCTGACAGCTTTTCTCACGTTATTAAAATGAGGTACAGGTGTCGATTCGTCACAAAAACCGTACAGTATTATTATAGCGATGGGTTGAATAAAATCAGTGACTGCTTTTATTTATTTACAGGACATTTTTTTGTTCGTGTTCATCACGAAAATTGTTGTTTTTTTTTTTTTTTTATGATATAGGAGGGCAAACGAGCAGCCGGAGCCATTTTCATGACTACCGACGCCCACAAACATCCGCATAGAGGCTATACAAATGCGCTGCCCTCCTTTCTCCTCCCACCTCCATGGGCCACCGGTTACTTACACACCGCACGAAACGTGACAGCACAGCTGTCACTTTACGCCAGTCTCGTGTAAGCGAGAGGTACCTCCCCGGTCGTGCCGGCCCAATTCGATTGCATGCAAGCATGCAGTGTGGCACTACCTCTTACCAAACCACTGTTGTGGCCTCGGCTATGGCACATAAAAGGAAAGCAGCTTAAGTAATGTAAAAAGAAGATAAGAGAAGATTTTATTTTTTATAAAAAACACTTTAAAGAGCAATAACAGATTTTTAACAAATTAACTGGTTGAACCAAGTGAGAAAAAGTTAGACGAATAAATCTTCTTAAATAGGTGGGTAGGTACTTTAGCATCGAATTCATTGTAACATTCTTTTCTAAATAACGTATTTAAGGATTTGATAAAAAAGTATTTCCGTTATCTGCCAGAATTTTTGCTACAGTACCTTATACAAGATCCCACTCGCCACTGTATCTCAGAGTTGCATATCGGTGGGGCATGTGGTGTCCGCTGTACTCATCAACATCATCATCCACTAGACGGAGCCCCCCTCTAGAGAGCGTCACGGGCCACGTTCTGAAGCTGCGGGCTCCCAGCGGCTTCCGGCGAGTGGACAGGTCATCAGTCCTCTTCGATGCATCGACTGTCGGTGCAGCACCGCTGTAAATGGTTGTAACGACGGGAGCACCGCCCATATCTCAATCGAAACGAAGACTTTCAAGTACTTCCCAAACGATTATACTCCTGATTCTTTTGTATAATCTGGCGCAGCGTCTGAACGTGGTCTACAGTACGAAAACCTGTACGGAAACCGGCTTGTCCTCAGGCTGGAAGTCGTCAAATCAGCGTGTAGTGGTGTGTACTCACAGGGCGTGAAGACGATGCTGATGGTCGCGTTGGTGTTCCTCCTCAGCACGCACTCCTTGGCGCTCTCGGCGCAGCCGCTCACGCCCACGCTCTCCACCGTCGCCAACTTGTCCGACCCTGGAGACAGCAGCAGGGAATATTAGCTGACTTACAACAGGCGTAACAATAGGGACACAATAAGGCGTCGTGTAAGCGAGAAGTACTTCGGTCGTGCCGCCGGCTGCAACGCGGAGCAGCACTACCTCTTACTAAATCTTTTGTGATAGGGACAAAAAGTCGTCAGAGCATATTAAGTAAGTGGTCGGCCGGATTCGGTTGCACCGCAATCATTACACTAACTTATAAATACACACACCTACATTGTTGAATTTTTGAAAGAACTCAATGAAATATTTAAATGTGCTCATAATGCTCAACGAATTATGGTCGCAACGTACTTATCAACTTGGAAAGGGATCGTAAACGCCTCGCCTAGAAAAGCGAAGACGATATGATTTCGTTACGTTTCCCATTAGTGTGCGTTGCAGTATGGAGTTTCATACAAAGATACTGACCGGCTCGAGGTGATACGGTCCCTTTCCAAGTTGATAAGTGTGCGGCGACCATTAAGCTCCAAAATATAACGGGAAGCTGTACTTTCCATCATCAGCGTGCTGACATGAAATGGTGATTCACAAATATCTGGAGACATGAACGGACAGCTCGGCCTCGCGTTGTTATCTCACACCTACACAGAACTGCTGACGACAGATTTGCTACAACCGCACCTACATACACAGTCCCTGTGTTTATAATTTATATCACCTACTTGTTTCGCAGTTCATGTACATTATAATAAGTACATCGCCATTTATTATGATCTAGTGCGCACTGTGCGGCAAATTGCCTCGCCGCACAAACATATATTGTAATTTGTTGCGGACTAAATTACTGGCAGACAGACAATTTAGTCTCGTCGAGGTAATGTGGTGAAGAATAGGCAATGTGCCTTATATTGGTGTTTATTGAGCGACTATGAATATTAAAGTACACCTGCAGATAGGGCACACGACACGGTAGGTACATGGTGTCTAGGGCCGCCTACCGTTCTGAGGCCCTTATCAACACGTCCCGCTGTGTCCCGCTTTACTGAATTAGCTACAAACCCAGCGAGCATCCACATACATCGACTGTGGACGACTGCAATACGTAATACTTATATAGTTTGTGACGATTACCACCGCTAGCACGGAATTGTCAAGAAAAGTACTCATTTAAAATCATTACATCCTGCAAATTCGTAGGTACCTACTTGAAAGTAGGCAAGCCTAATGCCAGTGCTGCCAACATGGCGTGGCGTTAGCTCACCTAGAGGACTAATCGTATCAGCGACGCTCTTTTATGTTCTTAATCGGATGGTGACTCCATGGGTCAAGCCCTCTCGCGGTGGAAAGGTTAAATCGATATTGGCCAAGGTACTGTCCCAAAGTTGATGGGTTTATTTTGTGGCGGGATGTCCCTCTGTGGCGTCGGTCTCCTTGGGGTCCACCTGGGTACCACCGAGCATAGCGAGCTCTTCATATGTTGTTCTGGTAAACATTATTTTATTATAATGTATAAGGGCAAGACTTCCTTCCTCCTTCTCCGTGGGAGATCCATCGGAAACCCACATACCGCATGAAACGCGACAGCACAGCGGTCACTACGTTGCGGTCGGCACGGCACTACCTCTTACTAAACTGACAAACGTAGAATTAGTGAATGTTTCGGTCGTCTGGTCGCTGCAGCGCGACCAGTTGATGATGAACGGCCAGTAATAAAGGTGTATGAGTGTGTTTATTGGACAATACGCCCGTATCCTGTACCGCCGCGCCCGCGACGTGGACCTTACGTCCAGGGCGGAAGGTCAGAAGTGGTCTGGAGCGCGCCACAGTGTGTGAGGCGGCAGTCGGCTAATTCTCTCGTGTGCTCTGTCGCGTCTGTGTGGCCGTCGGCGCGGGACACGTCGGCGCGGAGACGCGAGACGGACGGGGGGCAGGGCGCGTCGAGTTTCAGCTTCTTGTCGTGTTAGTAAGAGGTAGTGCTATGCTACATTGCAGCAGAATTTCACCGACCAGGGAAGTACCTCTCGCTCACATGGTACCGCCGTGAAGTGACTGCTGTCGTGTTTCGTGTAGTCTGTAAGAAGCCGGTGATTTATTTGAGGGAAGAGGGAAGGAGGATAGAAACGCATCTGTTTAAACAATCATACGGATGTCTATGGACGTGGTATAGTCATTAAAAGTTCTGCTGCTGCCATTACTCGTATGCCCCCTTATACGATAGAAAAGTGGCCTGTGGCCTGGGCGCAGTGATACTACTTACATTGGCTACTCACACTGGATAATGAAGGCTAATATTGTAACAGTCTATGTATGATCTACGATTGTACAAGATTTAGTTTGAATCAAATTTTGTACCTTCAAATACATGCCTACTAGAAAAGATGGACTGGACAGGATCAAGTCAGGACTGTCTTGACTCCCCCCCCGGAGATGTTGCCGTGGTGGGGGGGGGGGGGGGGNCTAGCGTGCCTCTGTGATCGCCATGGCTATGCCAGACACGGCTACCCATACCAGCCAGGCTTGGGGGAAGAGACCAGACTAAGAGCAGCTCATCTGTATGATCTTCCACCCGTCCCTCTGAATCAACAAATGGCTGCGTGGATTAGGACGCCCGGCGTGGCGTACTCCGTTGGAGTATTGGGACCAGGGGTCAGGATGGGAACCTAACCCTATTGCACGATTCCAACGTTGGAGTAGGGACTGTTCAAAGGAAGCCGGACAGTACCCAAGCAGGAAAAGTCTGGCCCTTTCACCGAGGCCAGCCTGTCGCTGGAGGGATTCAGTTGCTTGTAGATCCGGGACCCTCCAATTTTAGCAGCTGAAGGCTGGGGCTTTGTCGGTAGGGGCAACCTAGATGCTGAGCCCGACACTAATTTAATTTAATGCCTCTCGCTTTTATCAACCTTGTATATTAGGATATTAATGGCCCATAATTGGGTTCATGATATTTCAATTCCAAAGAGAGTCCTTACAATTGGTCCCGTATTTAAATTGAAGTAGAAACCTCCCCAGAGGGATGATAATAGCGGTTGTCGGATATTTGAACCATGGACTTTTCACCGTTGGTCCAATTTTTATTTTTGTTATAGGTGGGCAAACAAGCAGTCAGAGCCATTTTCGTGACTATCAACGTCCATAGACATCCGCATAGAGGCACATCCGCACATACCGATGCACTGCCCTCCTTTTTCCTCTCACGTCCAAGGGCCATCAGCTACTTACACACAGCGCGAAACGCGACAGCACAGCTGTCACTTCACGCCGGTCTAGAAGGACCTCCCCGGTCGTGCCGGCACAATTCCGCTTCATGCACGCATGCAGTGTGGCACTACCTATTACTTTAATTAATTACCACATATACAATGTAATGCAATGTAAATGTACAATGTAAATGTAAAAGTAGGTAACTTTTAATTGGCCTTCATAAACTGTTGTTATCTCATACTTTACTGTATTAGCTGCAACTTTTCTTAAGTAATAAAATAAAATAAGACTTCGATTTTTTTCAATATGTAAGTATATTATTTTTAAAAGGCATCAACGAACAGCTTTGAAAAAATACTTATTTGAGAAAAACAGGTCAGGAAAAAGTTCTTTTTCTTCTTAAATTAATGATTGTACGTGTGGTTTTTTTTATAGCATAGGCGGCAAACGAGCAGTTGGGTCACCTGATGTAAAGTGACCACCAACGCCCACAGACATAAAAAAAATGTGTTGTTTGAAGAATATCAGTCCTTTCTTTATTTGGTAGAGGGAATTTCAAATTTCAAAATACCATTGATAATATATCACGCGAGAACTAAATCAGTTTTTAGTTTAAACAATTAGGTACTCTTACCTAAACAATCGTATGTCTATGAGAAAAGCAGTGAACAATAATTCAATGCTCGAATTTATTTATTAATTTAAATGTCCATTGATGAGCATCATAAGAAACTCTGAGTCAAGAGTGACGTCTCAGGACAGCTTAAGATAAAGAGATAATATAACATCAAAATGGCAGTTCAATATCTGAAACAATTCAGTGGGTGGATGCTAAAATAATAAATGATTGATCCCGCAAACGTAACACGACCCGCAATTAAAGTTCGCTAATTGATGTAAATCCCCCCCTAACATCTCAACAACACGGCTAAACAATTAGCTGCCAGCAGGAGGTACCTCCAGTTACACGCCTCATGTAAACAACTGTCTACACGTACCGTGTTACAGAGCAACATGCTTGTCACAACAACAACAATGTAAAATACAGGCAAGTTTAATAAATATCTTTTTGCTTTGCCGATGAAAGAATTGATGTACAGATATCGATGTAAAGTTCTGTGTAGAACATGTTCAAAATATGTTAGTTCTAAGATTTAGTTTATGTTTTTACTATAGCTACTTTAAGACTTAACAGGGATCCGCTTGTAGATTTTGTATGACCCTAATGGACCCATTGACCTCTACTAATCCACTTTTAAAAATTAGATGAATATTTATCAAGTAGATTATTGTAAGAATGCCTATGTTCTAAAAAAAATTGACCTTTGAACTAACCTTTGATAATGGTATGTCGCCCGATGGTGGGGGTTTAATTTAAACTATATGAGGTTTGCCTACAGCAAGGACGTCACAACGTAAGTGTAATGTGAAGCAAGCGATGATTTATAATAATTGTCTATGTGTTACGTGTCGACGTCGTGCCGGAGTCGTGACATCCATGCGGAATGGCGGTTGATTCATTTGACTACAACGTAATAAGTCCGTACTTAGTGACTTTTATTAACCACTTATAAACCCATTAAGTACGACAGGAATTTGTGATGCGTGCTGAGCGATATTAAATGTTAAGTCCTCCGGGGATTGCCATACAAACTTCCATAGAATTAGTTAAAGTAGTAGTACAATTAAATTATGTCTTCCAGGTCGGATTTCGGCAACAGTTTTGACAGACTCTTTTGTGTGTGGATCTGTGCGAATCTTCTTGTGGAGAAATAAATTAGAGTACAAAAAACTATTATTATTAGGCATCGCGACACGAAAACTCACATGGTGAGTTTATTAATTCGTCTTTTTAATAAATTTAAACGACAAGAAAGGATTTTTTTGGGCTTTTAAGGGAGCTTTTTGTGAAGGGCTTGTTCCATCGCCGCAGTGCAGTCGAATCGGGTCGACGAGGGAACTGTTTCAGTTTCATAAAACTCTGGACTGGTATTGATCCTAAATTGATTTTTACTTTCAGGCCATGTGCCACATCTGTGGTTTTTTATATTAAATACGTAGAGCAACAATGATTTAAAGTCAATATGTAGGCTGTAAGTTATAATGACTTTATAAACGACTAGCTGGTGCCCGTGACTTCGTTCGCGTAGCATAGTTCTATTATAATCAAAGTGATTTATTGTTGTTTGCTTGCAGTGTGCCGAAATTCCGTCTTTAATGACTAAACAATTCCTTTACACTACCATAAGTTTCATTCATAAGATCATAAGCACAGAAAGTTTCTTTCAAATGTTCAAATTCGTCGGGTAAAGTATAATTACTGAATTTCCCGTCGGAATGAACAGTTTTCCCGAAGTAAAAAGTGTTCTAGATGTTGACCAGGCTTAGTATCTATACACCACAAAAAGTTGCGTTCGAATCTGTCCAGTAGTTTCAAATATTACCCGGACAAATAGACAAACAGACAAACAGAGAGACAAATAAATTAAAAAACATTCAAAAGTGTTGTAATACTATTTTAACATGGCCCCCAATTTGTTTTTCGTAAATATATTCAATGTACAGACACACAGATTTGACTGTTTTATAATATAGATATGACTAATAAATTATAACATTTTATTTTGTAAATAAACTGGCGTAACGTGAATGGCTGATCTTTGCCCTGAAATAACAATAACATTTAAGTAGATGTGTGTGTGTGAGTGTACATACACTGTTACTAATCACTGACTGCCAAATAGATATTAGATACTAGCTAACCGGGACTCGCGGTGCTGTGCAATAACAATATCGTGGATATAAACCGAAATAAAATAATAGGCCATATTTTAATTTAGACATAGTTACAAATCCGTACGAAATTTCAGGAGTTTCGGATATTAGCCCGGGCAAAATAGCCTGACACAAGATTTTTGTAATATATTTAGATAGATAAATATAAGTCCATTGAAGAAAAAATGTTTACTAAACTATAAGAGCGCCAGCGCAAGCCAGACGTTTTTCAAGAAGTTTTTAAACAAGAAACCTTATTTTAATTAAATTTTAATGTCAAATACTTAGTTTTATGTTCTATAAACATATTACCAGCTACTCAGACCAAACAAAAACTACTTTTTATTAGGTATAAGCAGCTTATCGGTAACATAAAGTTTTATGGACAAACAATTGGCAATATATTTACGATTTAATTAAAATATTTTTTAATGTTCTTTTTTTTTCATTTTTCTTCTTATTTTTCCGTGGCCTATCGTCTATCGCTGGAGTTCTTAAAAACCTATTTTTATGTGCAGCTCGTTGCAAGTGATTTTTTTGTCCGGCTGATATTTTGTAAAAACGCAGATAAGTAATTCAATACTTTTCTTTCGCATTTAGGTAAGTTATATGAAGAAGCTAAAATTTTGGTTGAATATACTTTTCGGTGACAGCAAATAGGATTTCCCTACATTGACGTACCTAAGTTGAGACACATTTTTTGAAACTAAAGCACAAATGTTGTACCTAACAAAATTGTGATCTGAATGCATTGTTGCTTCACACATACACACTTCAATTGATGACGTCGCTCCTCGACAGTGGACACGGAGAAATCAGATCGCGAGTCAGCTCATGCCTTGTGGGGAGCACTGTTTATCTGCTATACACACCATTCGTAGTCGATAACTCAAGTAACATCTTTTTAAAATAACTGTCATATTAGCGATTTTGGGAGGCGTGATTTTATTAAATAACCCTAATTATAAACAAACCGATAACGCACATACAACAACGATACAATACACACACACACACACAATATAAAGAAATAATAATAATAATAATATTACATCGACAAAATAATCGCGTAGATTGTGACTAGTTGTCGCATTCATTGCAAAAAAGTTTAATGATTTTCGGGATACGCAAGTTTAGCAATAGTTATTTGTCACGAAAGCGATACCAAGCGTTATTCACACCCTGTTATTGTAGGTAGGTACACATAATTGAATACGATAATCAAAGTTGACCATTCGCTTTAAATTAAAAATAAAGTATTTACCACAGTCTGTATAAAACCTAGCTTGCGCACTGGCCAGCAACACAACCGACACAAAAGAGAACAACATTTTGAACAGTTTTCGCGCGCTAACGTACTCGAGACTCGCGCGCCGACGGCCGACTGGACTGGACTGGACGCGGGCTCGGGTGGACTTGTGCTGTGTGACCTTTACATGTTGTTCTTTATAATGCGCGTACGCCGCGGCCGGTCAAAGAGTATCCGCCGTTACTACATTTATACAGTAATTCTACGTTTTATCCGATTGCACAACGCAAAGGAGTGATGAGTGTGTACCAGTCGAACTGTAGTAGTTTTTTAAATAAATTTAACATGACACTCGATTGTCAAAATCGTTACGTCGTTATTAAAAATCATTATATACTGTTAGTTTGTGGCTAATGTGAACTTTCTATAGCGTCTTTCCATTTCCCACCATACATTGACCGTATTGCAAAATAAAAGTAAACAAAAATAAGTAAAAAAATAAATATTCTTGGCATTCTACCTTATGCATTGAACGCAACGGTTGATTGCCTCGTGGTGCAGTGGCAGGTTGCTATTCATCCACAGATGGTCGATCGGATCGTTCAAAAAGTTTGATTGGATCTTTTTAATTTTTAATAATAATCCGCAGTCAGTCCGCAGATTGAAGTTGGCGGTGTTACACGCCTAGCCATCTATTATTATTGTACTTACTAAGGCGATTCTATTATTTCCTTTTTTAAGAAGTCTTAAGGTGTTCCATATGGATGCTAAAATAGGTTGCTTAAATAAAACAGCGACGCAACTTAAACTGTACAGACATTATGAGCAGCTAAGACGAGCGATGGCTTGCACACATTTGTAGAGGTGCTACGTATATCAGCTGCTACGACAAAGTAGCTCTGCTACGGAGTCGAGTGCTACATGACAGGCGTCACGTGGATCGAAATATTATTATAATTATACAATACTTTTCGCCCATTATTTTTGCTCTAAATTATAACATTAATTATAAGTAATGTAATTAAATTATTTAGTTGTACGTTATAAACTAGCACTAAATACCTCTTTGTCGTTTTACGTCTGTCAGTTCGTCCCGTATCCGCAGACAATCAAAGGTATCTGTTACTCGGCCTGCGGTGTCCGTCCAGCACTCGTAGGACCTTATCTCTTAAAGGGTAATTTCATAATACTGTATCGCAGAAGCTGCATAACAACATATACTATAGTAATAATTGGTGTTTTTATAGTTCGCTCATCTTAGCTGCGCATAATGTCACAGATTAGATATTTATTGTTCAATTCTGGAACGTTCTATTCCAATGCAATGCGACAAGACCAACCACCTGAGAGAATCAATAATTACTATAATATTAATCTTTCGATGTGCAATGAGTATACATACTACTACTATGTTTTAGTTTGATTGCTTGATTGAAGCTAATTCGAGTTGATACCTACTTTTTCCTGTCCGTACTCTCTTGTACTACAATAATCTGTGTGACGACCGGAAGTGAGTTGTACAACGCTTCAGGAAAACGAGATAATTCGTATGGCGAAAACCAACGACGAATATCACAATATACCAGGCAGTGACGGGGACAGAGACAAGTATGTAAACTACAAATGGTTTTTTAGGTACTTGCCTTAATAAAGTTCAGTTTAATTTAGATTAGAATTGTTAAAGGTCTATTAATTATGCGTTTCAAAAGCTTTCAATGTTACTTTGATGTTTCCGAACTTTTTTACTTAGCGGTGCGAAAATATGGAAATTATAAAATACAAAATTTGTAGCAGTTTTTTATGGTTTATGGTACATGTACAATTGTACTTACATATATACATTATTTATTTTCTTTGGTATGTGGAGGTGTCCGGCGCCTGTCCGCTCTGCCCTGACTTCTCTTTGCCTGCCTGGTATTAAACTACCAAACGGATTTTGATAATGTTTGGCGCAAATAACATTGGTCACAATGGCACAGAGATAAGACTGCTACCAAAATCTAGTATATCATTGCTGTAATTATCATACATAATTTGTTTTATTTTATAAAGCTGGAGAAATATTATAAATTAATTTCAAAATATACCTAATCAATAAATTGGTAACGATATTCTGTGGTACAGTGGTCTTTGACAAATGCGTTTACTGTAGTTATTACTATATGCTCACTGACGAATGTCAACTGACAGGGTTATCACATTTTTTTTTAAATTTAGGTTAGGGGGCAAACGAGCAGTTGGAGACATTTTCATGACTACCGATGCCCATAGACATGCGGATAGATGGTCGGTATATTGATGCTCAGCCCTCCATTCTCCTCCCACCCCATGGGCCACCGGCTAACTACACACTGCACGAAACGTAACAGCACAGCTGTCGCTTTACGCCGTGTTGTAAGCGAGAGGTACCTCCTCGTGCCGGCCCAATTCGGCTGCTGCAAGCATGCAGCGTGACACTACCTCTTACTAACTCCATCGCTTGTCAGTTGGTTTCCACGCGGCAATTGAATGGTAAAAATAGTATGGAGGGTAGAGGCGATAATACCTCTACCCTCCATAAAAAAGTAAAACATCTGTTATTTGTCAAATCCCAATAGCACAGATTATAAGTATGCAACATAACGTCAAAAATATATTTTGTTTAATAACTTATTTCTCCCGTCTTCAAAAAATACATTTAATATTGTTTCTTGTTATATTAATATAGACGAATAAAACAACGTGTGTTTTTCTAACGGGCGAGTTTCTAGTCCAAGGCATGTTAGCAGATGGCCATTGTTATTTACGTAATAATCTGAAATGACTTAATCGGATCCTGTCACCACTCACCACCGAGGAAGATGTATCACAACGACCGCCTCCACTACTGGGCACCGCGGAGCTCCACGGCGCACTCTCTAGGACCCCTCTGGTAGTCTCCCTCAGATAGTTGGTGATGCCGAAATTCGGCTTGGGGATTATAATTTACTTTCTTAATACCGTATACATACAAACAAAAATAATAATTGTACCGACTGTATATGAACAATTGTACCAAACGATATTAGATTATCCTCTTATGTATGTTCAGTCCTAGTCCCTTCCTAGAGGAGGTCCAAGGTTAGGAGGCAGGGTCCTCTGGGCCGTCCAGACAGCTACGTACGTACGTAATACATCTCGCTACGGTGCAGTGATGAGGATGTCTGTGGGTGGTGTGCCATTTACGGGGCGGACGACTTGACTGCTTGTCACAACAAAAAAGTATTTAATTACACTAACAAACGGCAGGATGTGAGCCGAACAGAGGAGGATGCTGCGGAGATCGCATCTTATCGCACCAGCAGTTAGCGGCTGCCACAATTATCTGTCGGGTTCGTGGAAAACTTAACTACGTTCAATGAACTACCTCGCGAGAAACAGGATAAGTTTATTAAGCCGCAATTAGCTTGAGGCAGAGTGAAACTTCTTGTGATAATAAACGAGCAAGACGCCTAGTTTTGCGGATGTCTATGGGCTATGTATGTATATGTTACTAATCACCTGCTCGTTTGCCCTCTATAATATAAAAAATAATAATTATAAATGGCAGGGTTACCCGAGCTCGTGTCCTGTCACAAATATATTCGGCGACCGAAGGCTTTCGCAATGTTTTTTTGTAAGTGTAAAGCCTACATCGTTGAGTTCGTCGCCCCCTGCAGGCTCATCCGCCTCCAGTACGATGAGTCTCCCGGAAGTTCACTGAAACAAACACAACTATTTCCCGCCTCGAGAATCTCGTTTATTATTTACAGGATACCGGAGGAAATACCTCCTTCAGCGAGGATCTTTAAGTATTAGCTTTAATATTTAATTTAAGATTCCGGTATACGGTTTCTAAATTCCCTAACATTACAGGGAAATGCAAAAAACCGACATTTTTGTACTACCACGCTTAAAATATATTTTAGTGTTATTATATGGCGATAGTGATGTTATATAGGACATGGGGACTTAACGACCGCCGGCGCTCGCGTAGCCCTAAGCTCCAGCTTCTGATCCATGGCGTTAAAGCATCGTCAATGTTGAGGGTGACCATGTATGTGTGGAGACATCTCGCAGTATGAGGTGTGCTATTGATGCATTTCACCTGAATGCGGCCAGAATGAATGGGAAACGTTCACATACCCATGACCCATGGAGGTGGGAGGAGAGAGGAGGGCAGCACATCTGTAGAGCTTCTATGTGGACGTCTATGGGCGTCGGTGATCATGAAAATGGCCCCTGCTGCTCGTTTGCTCCCCTAAATTACAAACAAAAAAATACACGTATACCTACGATCCACATGAGGTGGGGAACGGATGTTTATATGCATAAATAGTAACTAAATCGTTAAAATATAACTAGCTGACCCGACAGACGTTGACTTGTCATCACTGAAAAATATCAGTTGTCATGGTAATGTGTAATGTTATGTGGCCGAATTATCAATCAGTTACTTTACCCTTTTTTGACGCAAGGAAATAGGTTTACCTAGGAGCTCGGGTGGCCCTTAGACTTATGTCGGACTCGACACTTGGGCGTGAAATAAACAACTAAACCCTTGTTTTTTCGTAAATACGAACCTTTCAAACCTTCCCTGAATTTCCACAATTCATTAAAAACAAAAATTTGCCAAATCGGTTCAAACATTCTTGAGTTTTAGCGAGTCTAACAAACAGGAATTGATTATTACATAATTATATAGATTACAGGAACTAGAAATGGTATTTTCATCATGTGTCAATCGTATTACTTTTTTTTTATTTCATTAAAATAAGCCTTATTTAAATTTGCCACGTTCATAATAGTAGTTTATGCAACTGTCGTATAATGAAGGGTATTAAAACCCGAGTGTGAGTTTTTGAAACGAGCGGAGCGAGTTTCAAAATAGTAACGAGTGTTTTAATACCCTTGTTATATGCAGTTGCATACACTACTTTATCTTCACTATTGTCACAGCGAACTTGCCGCCATTAAAATCTAACCAATGCAATGTGCCAAGAGTGCAGCTGCAGCGCGCGCAGGGCCAATTAAGGATTTTGACATAAAGCTCTTTCACCACTCTCTCTCTCTCTCGCTCTCACACAGTGTTATAATGAGATTTTACGATATCGATTTGGATATTATATTATCATGTCAAATTGCTTAAATTGAGTTTTTTGTTGTCTGAGCTACATATAACAGTAGTTATTATAAGTCAAGTATTGAAAACATAAGTAGAATGGTACAACATTAGTGTAGATAAATATACTTACAGCAAAAGAAACCTCACCATTTTCCTTATTATCATAAAAAACTAAGTTAAATTGTAATATAATATCCCAAACACATCAATATTGTTGTCACCCTGTTCCCCGAGCGAAAGTTGATTATTCAGCTATAAAGTGGGTTTGTTTTCTTAGGTAATGTCCACCTTTATACTTGATGATAATGTCGGAGTAGGGTGACCAGCTGGCATGTTGTTTTGAAATCGATCTCTAAACGAAAACAACCTAGCAAAATGTTTTATTAATTGACTGCTTAGTGTGTAGTAGTGGTAACGATAGTAAACCACAATTAATGAGATCTCGGGTTCGATTCCCCGGCCGGATCCTAAAATATTATCTGACCATTTCAATAACGGTTATGTATTAGGAAGGTGGAGGTGTTACGACCCCGTGCGCAGAGAGCGGTATTGGTCCTATGCCAGAATTCTTTTTTTTTACGGTTGGAATAAAGGAATGAGGGAATAGAGGTATATGTACCTACCTATATATGCGCATATACAATCATCCACATCCACACCACATACTTGTGTACTATATATATATGTCGCGCACAGTAGTACCCTCTATAGAAATGGCCGCCGCAGATGAAATTTAGACAGGACCATCAATAATAAATAATGTTTCGACGAAATCAAAGAATACACAGGCTGTTTAAAATAATACTTGGACGCTTCTAAAATTGTGGAACAATTATGTTTACTCGATCTGTATTTGTTGTAACCAACTTTACCGTGTTTGTTGCCAAGAAATGAATAATGAATTTAAAGGAAATGGTTCGTGAAATTATATTGAATATAGGCTATCGCTGTGCATAGCGATTTACATTTTAAATCACGTTAAATCTATCTCAAGGGAACACTTATTTTTTATAGCGGACAACCTGCCGGGGATTTCCTCAACAGAAGTGTGCTTTAAAATCTGTTCAGGCATTTTCCGATGCGCGGTCAAATACACAAACAAATAGATAAACATTCAACACCGCTGGACTTCTGTTATGGATTGTTAGTATCTTCAGCTAACATTTTTTCGTATATCTGCCGTGTATCCAGAAACTTTCAACTCACTTACTCACTTTACGCTTCCATCGACGAAGTGAGCGGTACCTCCCCAGTCGTGCCAGCCGAATTGGGCTGCATGCATGCAGCTCGGCCTACTTCATACCAAAATATAAATATACTCGTAATTACCAAATTATAAAAGAGAACCCGATTGACATCAGTATCCACAATATACAAACTCTCTTCATCGATTATAACAAGAATCAGCGAATAGAATAAGCGGGCTCCCGGCTGCACTACACGATCATATGCCGCAAACATACAATAGAAAAAATAAACCACTTTTATAGATTATTCCAAAACGTTTTATATTATAAAACACTCACCTAAATGCATTGTTCTACAGAAAACAGAAGACAGAAGAAAAAAAATTACGAAATAATGAACATAGCGAGCAAAAGTTGGCTGCCAATGAGAAGGAAAAATGGAATATAATAAAGGAGGTTTTTACCCTGGTGGTCCACGAAGCCTTTGATTATATACACGTCATATAATCAAAGCCACGAAGCATTGTATTAGAACAAATTTAAAATTTAAAAATTATATTGTATTTATATTTGATAAGTTTATTGTTTATTGATAGTTTATTGATAAAAATTACAATAAGTTTTTACAATTTTTGTTGTTATTAATATTCTAGTGACAATGAAGGACAAAAAGTTATAATTAAAACCTAAATAAAAATAATCTTGATGCAAATTAAAAGTTATTTTGACACGCCAGTGAAATATAATATCTAATTTATTTGTATTTTGTAGCGGCTACCTGAACTAGGTTTAAGTAAACCTGTATCTCAGGCTAGCACTTGCCAGCGCTGTTAGTAAAAGGAGGTAAGGGTAAGGGTAAATTGTGAATATATACAGTAGGTAGCTGTGATCAATCTACAGATAAGACAATACAACTTATGATAAATAATTTGCTAGTATCATTACTTCAAAATTTCTAGCAGTTTTTCCGTTTCTGGGTAATTTAGCTCCTCCAAATATTTTGTTATTAAAACTTTACAATTCCTGTAACTCAATTTATGAATGTTCAGCATTTTATTAAATTTATTGTATAAGAAAGGTCCTAAAAACACATAAAATCTATTTACAAAAGCATGTCTAGTTTGGGTGTTTGTGCAAACTTCATATTTTCGTCTCTTGTCCAAAGGTGTTACGGGTATGGATAGTTTAGTATGCTGGTATAGAATGATGTGTAATATAAATAGTTGCCGTACTGTTAGTACCTTACATGCTATGTGGAGTTGGTGCGTAGGAAACTTAATTGGCCGAAATGTAGCAACCTTTAGAATTGCTCTTTGGGCACGTTCTAGCGGGAGCAAGATTGTACTTGCAGCTCCGCCCCAGGAAGTTATGCAATATGTGAGAATAGATTGACATAGAGCCAAGTATATTTGTTTAATTAATTTAAAGTTAGCTATTGCGCGTAAATTCTTAAATATATAGATTAGTTTTCGTACTCGTGTACAAAGCAATTCGATATGATTACGAAAGTTCAGATTTGTGGAAATCGTCACACCGAGGTATTTTATGTTGTTAGTTTTCGTTAAAATGGGACATGTACATGCATTGTCAGCGGTGTTACAGCTGTGTGCATATATGTTTGGGTTAATGGTCGTTTTATTAATGTTTCTCATTGTAAATAAAATGTATTTTGTTTTATCGGTATTTAGAGTTAACAGATTATTCTGAAGCCATTTCGTAACAAAATTAAAACCTTTCTGAGCGTATTCAAATACTTCATCTTTCGATTTTGCTGTGAATAAGAGTGCGGTATCATCGGCGTACGATATTATAATGCCATTTTGCAGGGTCGAACTGCAGAGATCATTAATATATATCAGGAATAGGGTACTTCCCAAGACGCTGCCTTGAGGAATACCGTAGCAGCTATTTGCAATTTCTGAGCTTGTATACTGGCCGATTTTTACTGCCTGCTGACGATCACTAAGATAAAATCTAAGTTGAAATAAAGCTGTTACAATAATAATAATAACAACTCCTGAACTTTACAGTAGAAATGTATGTAACATAACAGAAAATTTAGTTAATTTACGAAAAAAAAATCATAATGGTTAACAAGATCGCTTGCATCCCAATTTTATCTATTTGCCTACCAGAACCTGACATCATGACTTTCGTCCTATATTTGACCACACTCATGGTTCCCTTACGCGTGCGATAAACAGAGGCTGTTGGTAGAAACATCTGTGTGAGAATGTCTTTTTATCGGATGGGAGAGATGCATCCCGATATGAGAATGCTTATAATAGCTAACTTTTTTTAACTACTATTATCATGGCCAGAGGCCGCGGGGACGCTCGCCCGCGGTAGCAGACGGTCTCAGCGATGTCGTGCCTGTAACCTCTTGAAGGTTCAAATGAGACATATTTTTGCTCAGAAACACGTGTTTCTGGGCAAAAATGCTTGATAGACAAACAGATCTGACAGACGGATAACAAAGTGATTCTATTCGTATTTTCTTTTGAGTTACAGAAACTAAATAATTATTGTGTAATTTATTCTTTAAAATAAGATGAGTGTAGGCGTCTCTTTGAATTTTTCGGTAATAGGCAAAGATAATTTTAAAAAATGTTTTAAAAATTAAAAACATGTTTATTAAACTTCTCCAACACGTCTACAGCCCGCCAACTGCCTCTCATCACACCACCTAGTAAATAATGTACGTTGATGAGCTCGCGGCCGCAGGAGCAGGACCGCTCATTACATACAATATAGGGGTCCCTGGGGTCTGTTACTATAAAATAATAAGTACGACGTAGTAACATGCTGCATGCAGCCGAATGGGGCCGCACGACCGGGGAGGTAACTGACACATTACACCGCCGTGAACTGTAAGCTATGCTGTCGCGTTACGTGCGGCTTGTGAGTTGTCAATGGACCATCGGGTGCGGGGGGGAAGAAGGGCAACACGTTTGCAAAATAACCAAGTCCATAGTTTGTATAGTCATTAAAAAGCATTCGCTTCTTTGCTCTTTTATACTATAAAATATATATCCCTCAGCAGTGAAACCTTGTACCTACAACGCATATTTTAGAGCACAGGTGTGTTCAGCCACTGTATAATCGCCTTTCGCCCACCACTCTTTCCCACCGTGGCTACTCCTGTGTCGCCGGGATCAACAGCGGCAACCACAACGACCCTTTGATATGATCTCAGGGAGCCCGAGGGAAAAGCTAAAACTGCCTTGGGACCCGCAATCACTAGTGGACTCTCTGAGCCTCTTCCAGCAGTAACCTGTTCCGGTGGGACGGCCTCTTTCGGGGAGACCACATCCCCGCACGACCGCCGGCCGGAGAGAAGCCGGGCTCATCGGCTTAGCGTCTTGTGTTGTAACTGTACCGAAGGGACTGGGGATTTCATTGTAGTCGTGTTATTAACTTCCTCACATGTTTACGTCAACAGACAGTGATAACGCAGGAGATATAGAAACAATAATAATTGTTTCAATTGGTCTCGTTAACGGCTTTTGCCGATAACAGAATGCAAAGTTAGGACAATTTATGTCATTTTTATGTTAATTACTTAAGTGAAGTAGTATAAGGACATGCCAAGGATGAGCGGCGCGGAGTGTTCCGTACTCTGGCGCCGCTCACGCTTGGCCGTGTGCTCGTGAATATTGTACGAGGTCCGGTAACGAGCCCGAGACCGCTGCAGCGAGTTCATGTCAACAATTTTGTATTTTGTCCACCCCATTATGCAAGTTATTAAAATAATTAAGTATTTTTTATTTCAGCGATTATTACAATTTTCTAAAACATTTAAAAGTTAAAAATAAACATTTATTTTTAAATAGACATTACGTTAGAGATGTAGGTAATATTACGGGGCGCTCTCTTTTTCCCTGCCTCGGGGGCATACCGTGAAGATTCGTTGTTTTCAATTATTTTTAACCTTTTAGCAAGTTCCTACATGATTACGTATGATCTTGCTAAAACTATACATACATTTACGCCCCCAATCATCCCTTCACTGCATATAAAATAGAACCAGATTGTTTTACTACAAATCAATATGTCGTAAGTATTTGTGAGTCCCCGCGGTCGTCGTGGGCGCCTTCCCGTGTCTATATATCTACTACAATATCCAGTCCCAGACCACTTGTCCACATAAATCAAGTAATTCATACGCGATGGGGTTCCGACATTCCAAAAAGAAAGTAAGAAAAAGTTTTGTTTGCCTTCAAATATTATGTACTTACATAATATGTAGATGGTATAAATATTAGGTAGAGTCTCCCAACATATTCGGCCATTTCAGCGGGTAAATATCAAATAACAATCAAAGTAAAATTATATTTATCTTCATATATAATGAACAAATTTAATGAAAATTTTTGATAAAAATGAAAAGTAAGAAAATGATAACAATATTTTAAAAATTGAATAATCTTAAATTCAATTTATTTATTTATTTTTAAAATATTGAATAATCAATAATAAATACATAACATTAATAATTTAATAATATTTAGTATTGATTATGTTAAATAATGATATTTTAATTTATAACAATAAATAATACACACGGATAGATAAACTCAATTATATGGCAGTCTATTACAGTTAAAAAAGTCGAGAGTGCAACCGCTATAACTTCATACTATGACTTTGCGACGAATCTTAAAATTTCACTCTCATAATTTTTTCAGGACGCGCCTAAAGAAGTAGGCAGAACTTCAAAATCACACATCAGGACACAATAATTTGTCATTTAAACATTAATTAATATTATAATATGATTTATCTAATGATCACTTTAAATAAAATTAAAACTTTTTATAACAAGTATGTTGTTCACGCCAGATCGTGACGTCACTCGCTCCCGACAATCGGGCGCTCGGGCCGGCCGCATTCAGTCTGTTCGATGCGTTTGGCTCGCTTGCACGTTTCATTTATGCTTCTGCGCAGATAGCTTTAATAGTGCTTTCGTAGTAATTACCGCTAAAAATTCATTTCGCTTGTTTCTTGTCGGCTCAATATATATACACATGCTTGTCGGCTCATAATAAGAATAATTATTCAATACTGCTGTGAGGAAGTGTTCGAGAGACGCGGCGTCGGTGGAAACCAGGTGAGTCAGCTTTGTCCTTAATCCTTCTAATTATCCTAAATCCGCCCTTCGTGTGACGATAGCCATACGGCGTCGTCATATGTGTCATGTCGTTACTGATCCTTGGTGTATGATTATGATTTCTTATCGCTGAACAATAAACATTTTTAGGTATACAAATCTTATCTCAATTTACTTCCATTTTGAATTTGAACATAATGTATTAAAATAGTTCCCATGACCACCTTACAAGTATGTCTTAAACCCTGGACATCAACATGCCCACCGAGGGCCCACGGTTCCCATCTACCCCCATCTTCACACCCCGGAGTATTTAAGCTCAGAGTTATTGACAAGTCAAAGCTTTTGCCCATCAACTCAATAAGCGTCAGGACGAATTAAGAACTGCTTTGAAATAAAAATAAATTTTAATTATAAATTATTATATTAGTGTTTGAATATAAACAATACAAAAAAAGAAAAACTGAAAGTGTCTACTGCAGTCGCGGCCTCAACTGCAAGCAGTCTGCAGTCGCGGCCTCAACTGCAAGCAGTCTGCAGTCGCGCCGCGGTGCGCGAGTTGTGTCGAATGTTCCGATAGATGAGAGGGCTCGGCTCAATTGGACCCAATTCCACTAAACAGCCGATCGCCTACATCCTCATTATGTTCGTTTTATCGACAATCAATGGTGTATTTGGAGACGTCATTACGTCCGTGCCCGTGTGTTATGGGTTATTTATAGTATCGTTATGGCGCTGGTCTTTTTGTAAGCGTTTTGATATTATAATCCAATATGTTTTATTTCGCGTCATTGAAAAAAACTTGTGGGTTTGTTCCTTATTGATAAGTTTCTTGAAATAACCTTACATTAACGAATTGTTGACTCTGAACATCGTGAGGTTTGATTGCTTGGTTTGAAGAAAGAGTTTATTTCGGTGTTGTCAGGAAAGACAGATTTTCAGCAGCAGTAGTCAGGAAGTCGGTGGTAGTATAACAAGGTGTCAAAGAGATCTCTATACACAAACACAATGGAGGCCGAGCGCCGCGCCTGCTAGTACACGACAACTGCTAGCAGGCGATGTGCTAATAAACATTAAGAATTAGAACTTGCAATTGGTGGCAAGGACAATATAATATGTTTAATGCTTGCCACTGATTACCATTTAAATCGCCTATAATATGGCCTATAAA
>LUGF01043003.1:135083-148023 GCA_001625245.1 Calycopis cecrops
ATTCTGATATGAAAGGTATATTACTGTAAAGTTTCATGAAAATCCGTTCAGTAGTTTTTGTGTGAAAGAGTAACAAACACACTCACAAACTTTCGCCTTTATAATATTAGTAGGATTGTACGTTTTAATAGTCCAATGAAACATTAAATCATCGTTCGATCATGATCATTTGGTTCTTTTTTTATGGTATAGGAGGGCAAAGGAGCAGTCGGAGCCACTTTCGTGACTACCGATGCCCATAGACATCCGCATAGAGGCTATACAGATGTGCTGCCCCCCTCCTCTCAACTCCATAGGCCACCGGCTACTTACACACCGCACGAAACGCGACAGCACAGCTGTCACTTGACGCCGGTCTCGAGTAAGCGAGAATTTACCTCCCTGGTCGTGCCGGCCCAATTCGGCTGCATACAAGCATACAGTGTGACACTACCTCTTACTAAACCTATTTAATGCTTTATGGACTTCTCGTACCTTTTTGAAGTCGCGCCTCCCTAACGACTTGCGAAAATTTTTCTGTCTACCCTAATAAAATATCCATATACAATAATTTAATGAGTCTAGTAATTTATGTTTCCTTTCCTCCTTAATTGTCAAAATGCTTCGCGCCTCCCCTGAAACTGGTTGAGAAACCCTGATCTAGTAAGATGTCACACTTTGTGTGGTTTTCGAATTCCCGGTGGCTTTTGGGCGGGAACGGGGTGGCGGAGGTCATCTACACATTAATGTCTATGTTGATGTTCATTCTGGTGCGGCAAAAGTGCCATCTGCTGAAAAATGGGACAGCAGTAACAAGAACATTCGTTCTGAGTGTTTTATATTACTGCAGTAATATGCTGAGCTGCTGAGGCGCACACGGGGGACACATCAGATATAATTACTTTTTTAGAACGTAGTGCACTTACTACCTAGTACCTACTTACTTAACACTTTATCTCACACCAGAATATTAATATAAAGCCTAAAATGTACCTACGGGTTCCGGGGCACGTCAGTATGGGCGGCCGATGGCACCCGCGGGGTTTTAGTGGGTATTCGGTTTATCTGGGAGTCCCGCACACATCCACCGGACCTCACCCTCGGTCCGGTGGCAGTGCGTAAATTCATTTCCCCCGAGAAAAAAAAAACCGGGGGTATTATTTATCAGAATATAAAATAATAAAACGCACATCAGCTTTTCAATTCTCATTTATTAGGACAGCAACAGTAAAAATGTACATAAGGGTTTCCAACATGCATTTAGTAGCTTTAAATATATTGTAATGAATAAATACAACATCGACCTACGCCGTTATGTACATGACACGTGACCTTCTTTATTAATAACAAGTAATAGTTGTATAAGAATTTACTAGAATTTTAAATTAGCGGGTCGAGTAATGAATATTATAATTATAAATTAATTAATAAAAAGATTTTAAAAATTTTCAATATATTTAGGTACTTGTTTAAACAATTTATATTACTTATTCCAATAATATTATAAAAAAATATAAATTAGTGACTAGATTGGTATAATATGTGAAATGTTATATTTCATTATATTATTTGGCCATTTTTCATTGCTAATTATTAAAAAACAGAAAATTGCGGAAACTTCGTCGTCGTCTAAAATTGGATGAAATTAAAGTTTAGGGTAATTGAAATAATAAAACGGCAATCAACAAAACTTGCTAATTAACACGATTTTAGCGAAATGTTTGTTGTGGATTTAATAATAAAATTAAATATTAACTTGATCCTAATTACTTAAAATATTATTTACTTCTAAAGTTATTGATATCATATCTTACGATTATGACAAGAATAATGAAGTATCGAGCCACTACAAGATACTCGGACATCAATATTGTAACATTTAGATTCGAAAACACATTAAATAACATTAAAACACCACCGTATGGGGATGTTTATTTTTTTCGTAATTCATATTATATATTTGCTCTAATCTCTGAATGTCGTCTATACACCTGACGTAGTCTCCGGGGAGCTGCGTGCAGATGGCGTGCAGCTCCAGCTGCGACTGGAGGTGCGAGCGACATTCGTGTTCCGTGGCGGGAGGTCGGAGGCGGGAGGCGGCGGAGGCGGAGGCGGGCCGCCTACCGGCCCAGGCCGGTCCACAGCAGGCCGGGGTCGTGCTGGTTGGCGCCGGGGTAGCCGTACGTCTCCATATCCGATCTGCGGTTGTAAGATCTACGTACAAATAGTTTTTGTGAAATATGAATTGTGGAATGCACTACAGACTACAGACGTGATTCACTAAATATATTATCTAACTATATATATATTTTTATAGTATAGGAGGCAAACGAGCAGTTAGGTCACCTGATGTAAAGTGAACACCAACGCCCACAGCCATCCGTAACACCAGAGGTCTAACAGATGCGTTGCCGACTTTTGAGGAAAGAATAAGCTCTTTTCTTGAAGATCCCTAGGTCGTATCGGTCCGGAAATACCAAGGAGAGCAGCTTATTCCATATTGAAATGGTGCGTGGGATAAAATTGCGCTTATAGCGCACAGTAGTAGACTTCGGGGGATCCAGGAGATGACAGTGGAATTTGGAATTTCGGCGCGAAGTCCTATAATGGAATTCAGCTGCAGGTATTACTCCGAACAATTCCTCGGAACACTCCCCGTGATAAATACGATAGAAGACGCACAGCGAGCTGACATCTCTACGCAAGGCAAGAGTATCAAGCTGGCGGGTGAGATACTGCTTATCGGCGACTCGAGTACTTACCAAATAAACTATTTTATCATTACAATTACGTCCCAGTTTTTAGTATTTGTTTGTGTGTTGTCATGCAACTATATTGTAACTATATTGTACCTACATTCTATTAGATAAATTTGACGCGGGTGCCCATATCAAATTTACCTAATGGCTCCCTTTCCAATCATAAAGAAGATTATGATTAATTAACGGGGAGTGATGTAGGCCTCGGGCCAGTCTCAGAGGGCACGTGGCATTCGGCCGACTTGCCGCACTATAGACGCGACACTGTGATGACAAAACAACATAACAATCGACTTCAAAACTACGTAATTATTGACTGCACACGCAAAGCAGCTATATGCAATGCGAACGCCACCGAAATATATGTATAGATGCATTTATAATTCTCCGATTTCTAGAGACTTCCGAGAGGTGGCTGGTCGGTAACAATCTTTAAGATGCGATTTGGTCGTCGGGTTTAGTGTGATGTCGTATGTGCGTGGTCTCATGCTGGGCTACTGATAAAAGTGCTTTAGAATAAAGCTGACTCTTGCGTATCAATAAATAATATATTTTCTGAGTTTTTTTTTTCTTTTATTCTGAGTTATGCAGCAGCAGTAGTAGAATGATAATAATATTACACTGAACAATTAATATACAAATATTACACTACCTACCATTATTAGAAAACTGCTTCCTAAATCCTAACAAGAAATTCGCCTGTGCACTTTACTGCACTTCTTTACTGCCTGTATCTGTATTACGTGTGTAGTTTTAGTGTAGTATTTAGTAGCCGACTCATAGCCTTTACTACGATAATCATTTTTATTACTAATTTGAACCACACTAGCAGCTCACAAGCTAATGCGTGTCACGCGTGTGTCGAATAGTTTTTAGATTTCCAGTTTGTCCAATCTTTTTCAGTGATGTTGCCGTAATTATATTTTTAAGAAGTTTATTCCAGGAAGTATTTTATTTTATTTAATTCATTTTAGTTGTTTCTCTGAGGTAGGAAATGCTTCCCAGATATTTTCTTGCACGTGTTATGGCATAATTAAAAAGGGAGTCCTCTTCAAGTACTTATTTATTAATATTAAGTTGGTGGGAGGTGTACAGTTCCTGGAGAATATCGTAAAAACATATTGTATAAAGCCCTTCGAATATAATTTAATTAAGTCGCTATATTTAGTCGGTGACTATTACTGGTAAAGACTGAATTAAGAAAAAACGACTTGACCCGGTGGCAGAAATAATTACCCACCGCTTTAAAAAGTTCATAAAATTCCTCGATTTATGAAAGGAGAAATTAAAACTCCATAAGTCCATAAGAACTTGGGCCTAACGTTACAAGGCTGAAATTTGACCATAAATTAGACTGTTCTTGGAGGTTTTATGAGGCCGATTTTCAGGTTTCTTAGCAACATATATAAAGCAAATATAGATACCTACTAACATTTAAGGTTATTTTTCTTATTGGTGTTATTTAAAAACAAGATATATTTTCTACATTTTCGAGCAAGTTTTTCAGTAAGTATTCCAGAAGAGATCGATACGATAATAAACGGAAAAACTCATACACTTGTACAAAATTACGAACGATTGACATTACAACTGTGAACTATGAATTGACCTCAGTCGTTTTCTAGTGCAACGTGCAAGGTAATCGATTTTATTGATGAATCATTATTTACAAGATTTTTAAATGTTAAATTACATTAAACATCGTATAGAATTCATTTTTGCACTTCCCCCCGCCTCTAGAATTTCTTAACCTCCAATTACCTCCTACTTACTATCAGCAAGTACTACTTAAAATTAGATTTGCTTGCTCATACCTGTGTACGAGATTAGCCCCTCTTGACTTTAACGGATGACGCACGTTTTCTGAGAAACGGTAACAGTCCAGGAAGGGGACTATTTAAATGTAATTTTATAATTAGTGCAAAAGAAGAATTTAGTGCGAACTGCGAGAATTGTGTGTTCAGCCCATGAAACTGAACAACATATGCATAGGACAATATGTCGATATATTTAAAGAAAACGATGTTGTTTACAAATTCTTCTTATTGCATGCAGCCGAAATCCGAATTGGGCCGGCGCGACCGGGGAGATATCTCTCGCTGACATGATATTAGCGTAAAATGACAGCTGTGCTGTCGCGTTTCGTCCAGTGTGTTAGTAGCCGGTGGTCCATGGAGGTAGGAGGAAAAAAGAGGGCAGCGCATCTTTATAGCACTATGCGGATGTCTATGAAAATGGCTCAGTCTGCTCGAGTGCTCCCCTATATCATAAAAAAAGGAGAGCGGAATGTAGCTCAGTGTCCTGAGCGAAAACGTTTTTACTAGTCCTTTGTGTTATGTTCAAAGATAACTTGTAAAATGATCGACAGAATGTAGCAAAAACGAAAAAAGTAGGACTATCTACAAAAAGAAGTGAGAACCCAACAAAAACATCCTGTAAAGAAACCAAGTCTCGCAGCTCACTCTTTCTGCCATAAAAAGTTGTGAGATCCATGTAATACCAGTTAATTTATTTAGTCCCTATTTAAGGTCTCTTCTGTCTTAAGTTATTATCATATCAATATTAAAAATTTTTTACATTTAAAAAAATAGATCGACTTGGCCATGAGCTGTGAGACTTGGTATTTTTACAGGATGTTTTCGTTTGGATTTTATTTTCAGTAGCAGTAGTATAGTAGTAGTATAATGTTAGAAACAGTCGCAAGCGGACTGGTGACGACGAGACGACGGCATTCTTCACTGTCAGGACAGTCCTGGCAGTGAAGTATGCCGTCGCACATCCTGGTGTGTGAGTGGTGTGCGTGTGGAGCGTGTGCAGCGCTCGCTGCTGGTGCTCACCTGATGTTGCCGGTGGGGCGCAGCGCGTGCGGCTTGCAGATATGTGAGTGAGTCATGTGTGAGTGAGTGTTGTGCGTGTGCAGCGTGTGCAGCGCTCGCTGCTGGTGCTCACCTGATATTGCCGGTGGGGCGCAGCGGGCGCAGCGCATGCAGCTTGCGGATGCCGCCGCCGCCGCCGCCACCTGTCACACACACATGCACTCTTATTACATTGTACTAGTGGGTCGCCAGAGAAAGTCTCGCGTTTGTTCAACAATATCGAAACCTATGAAAATGACATTTTTCAAATGATAACTTCTTTAGCGGCGTTAGGGCTGGGAAAAATATAATTTTGTGTCACCAACATGCTGCGTAGCACAGGAAAGTGGAGCTACGCTAATTCGTAGCAGCTACGCAACGCTATAAGTATGTGCTACTAAATATAGGTCATCGTTACTTGATAGTTTCAAGCTTTCACTTCTGCCTGCCTGGGATTGTCTTTAATGTCAAAAGACTGAACCGGTTCATTTAACTGTTGTTTGTCAATAACTATTTATTTACATTTTTATTTTATGTTACAATAAACCACTTAAGCGGATTTTGTTGCGGCTTATTTAATTATTTTACAAGCCCGACGTTTCAGAGGCTTTACAGGAGCCGTGGTCACGTCACTACATATGATTCTTTTTAATTTCATTTATAAACATCCACACAAACGGTGAAAAAAATGAAAAGGATAACGAAAATGACCACGTATCTATGGCCCACCCGGCACTCACACCCTGCACCAAATGCGACAGCTTTTAGTTCTCCAGCGAGAGCAGCACCGCTTTCGTGCTGAAAACGCTGTAATGTACAGAATGCTCCTTACTAGATATTTTGTGACACGGTTGCCATCTTAGATACTACCGTATACTTCATCTAAGGATCCAGCGTCGCAGACGAATTCTCCGAAATGTACCTAGAGCTAAGTGATAGCTTATATGTAGTGTTTGTGAGAATTAAGGCCCACTTTTTGACAGGAAAACACATTCATTTTAATAATGCAAATGCATTGTCTTTGATCGGTAGCTACCAAAAGACTGTCCCTCTATACAATAACAAATATGTGGTATGCAATAAAGGCGTTTTAAAACAGTTGTGCGGAGTTTATTAATATAATATCAGTAGCGAGTGAGTATTTACTCGCCGCCGCCGCCGGCATCGAGCAAGTTGCGACGGCCGGACAGACAGCAAATTAAACTTGTACGTCGACAGCTGCAGGCTCGAGCATGTTCCGATGTATCGGGGCCGCCGCGTGTGTCGAGTGTCGGGGAGTTTGTCGTTCCACGCTCATCTATTATCTGAGTCAGTACCAGAGTACAATAATATAGAGTAGTTTATCTTCATACAAATGAGCGGTTTTAAATGTGTGCGTGCCGCCCACACGCCGCACAGCACACTTGGACAAAAACTCAATAAACTCTAATATATTGGCTAAGCGGATGTCTTTCCGACGACGACGACGATTTATCTATTTAGCGCAGTTGATATATAATAAATATTATGACCTCAAAAAATTTCAAAAATATTGTAGTGTTTTCGGGTGCCTTTAACGACTTTTTTATTACAGTATAAGAGGTTAAACGAGCAGTCGGAGCTAATTTACCATTCAATTCATGACTTCCGACGCCCATAGTCATCTGCATATCTGCAGATGCATTGCCCTTCTCCCTCAATGGGCTTACACTCACATTTTTCTAAATTGTTCCTATATGGAGGCAAACGAACACTCGGAGCCATTTTCAAGACTACCAACGCCCATAGACATCCGCACAGAAGCTATGCAATAGAAATTTAGTAAATTTACTTACTTTATTTAAAGTTACCATTACATTGTTATTTATTTTTTTTTTAGTATAAGAGGGCAAACGAGCAGTCGGTGCCAATTTCATTACTACTAACGCCCATAGACATCCGCACAACACATTAGTAGTTGCGCTGCCCTCCTTTCTCCTCCCACCTCCATGAACCATTCTTCCTCCTCCCTCAAGGGGCCACCGGCTATTTACACACCGCGTGGGACGCGACAGCACTGTTGTCACATTACGACGCTCTCGTGTGAGCGAGAAGTACAGCGTTGTTGTTAGCAGCACAAAAAAACATACAGACAAAAGCGCAGGTACTCCTGATTTTTTAAAACTTAATTTAAGTAGGTAAATCCAAAAAAAGTATACTTATTAAAACCACACTAAAAAATTAAAATATCAACCCTAGGCGTCAAGGCAAGAGTAGGTATTTATGTCGCTGATTTGGGCTCAGATAGCTTACTATTCTTATTTTGTATGTCAGAACGTAAGCTAGCTCGGGAATAAAATGGGTTGTTTACATTATGCTTGTTTATGTGTAGACAACCCGTGGCGAAGTGCGTCGAGCGACAAAAATAAAAAATGTTCATTTGTATTAAAATGTAGCCTTCCTGTTAGTGTGGCTTTAGATCAGTGACTGAAGGGTTAAAATCGGTCGAGTGGTTTTGGAGCCTGTTCAACACAAACAAACAAGAGAATATTTACTCTTTACAAGATCTCTTTGAACAAGTATAACTTGTCACAAACTTATGTTTGTAGTTCATTTCATATGAGTGCATGCGCCGGCGATTGTATGTTTGTCAAGAAGTTGTCGTGGGTGTAGGTACCTCCTGTTAAAACGGTAGCCTTAAAATGCGCCCCACTCGCACTTGGCCCCATTTCTACATATATCTACTCACAGAATACTTCAGGAACATTGATTACATATTTACGAAGAAACCATAATGTCACAGAAATATCGAAGGAAATAAATATAAATGTATAGCTATACGTGTGTGCCGTCCGTTGTCAAATAAAAGGAGGCGACGAGCTGTTAATCTGTTTTGTTAGTATCATGAGAAGGGTCTCCCCCTCTCCCGCACTCCCCCTTTCTCCCCCCGCGCTCCCTGCGGGTATAATCCCCTAATAAAGTGACGCTGCACTTATCTACAATGGTGTCAAGAAGATGAAGCTTTCGCCTATTAAAGTTATTAATATGTAATTATCTTTTTGATATGTTTAGTATCAGCGTATGTCTACTAGTGCTACTTTAGTCATCTTAAGGACCCGACTACTCATTTGTCCCTTTAAACATAAATAATAAGTTGGTAACATTCAATTGATCTGATCAGTCATAAGGTGGTTGGTCGTTTTGAAGATTAGAGTGTTTGTCTCTCTAGGCAGGGCTCGGTAGGTACCGTTCTAATACCAATACAATCATTACTCTATACCGTGAGCCGATAAGGAAATAAAAGTTATGAAAGGTGAATACCAAGTATTTGGCTCGGCCTCGCCCTGCGCTTGTCACTCCGCTCACATGCGCCAGAGGTCGGGCTGCAGGCGAGGAAGTAGGAAGGCACACGGCACATACAAATGGCGGCTAAACGGGCCTTTACAGTCGCCTTGGGGTTGACGCAATGTCCCAAAAATACTTGAGCATTGCGACGTAGTCTATAGCAAGCTGTAGTCTGGTTATCCCTAACTTACATTCTAGGCGGAGACTAGAACATTGTACACCCAATCTAGACAAAAATATTAGTTATTTTTTTCATCGAGCTTAGTCGACAAACTACGTCGTGAGTTGCTATTCTTGTTTCCAGGATCGAAAACAACAATAAACTACTCTGCAAGTAACATTTAATCAGAAAAAATAGGAGTAAGAAGAAGGTAATTCCTATTCGGTCTCCAGGTAGAGTGCTCGACATAGATACGACAATATTACTAGACAAAACAAACAAAGCCAAGAAAACAGGTGAAGTCCCGCATGTGATATTATTGCCTGTTTCTATAATTACTTTATATCAATGCTCAATAAAGTTATTGATTAGAAGGACTTACAATACGACAACCATAATAACCTATAATGTTTTAGGCCAAGTAACGTGATTAATTCAATAAGCAGGCTGGTGTTGTGTGTTCACCACACGATGTAACTTGACCGATGTAAGACAATGGAGCTAAAATTACTTCCTTGAAACGGGAGAGCCCTTGTCGTTACTGGCACGCGTCAGTACGGCTGACAGTGACAGGCTAGACAACGAGTCTTTAAGGAGGTTTTCGTATATTTAGTTATCAGATGTGATTTTAGAGATATAATCTTGGGAGGGGTTCAGTAGGTGCAAGGTGTACCTACACACCTTAGGCGAAAGCCGTAGTAGGTATCCCTCTTATAAGAGTAGAGGCAGGAAGACAAAAAAGCAAAAGGGAAGACTTTTACTCACAGGGCAAGAGTCGAGGATCTAACCTCACTTTATAGCACTGTCTCGAAGTTAGTGGTGGTGGTAGAGGGTGTTTTATAATGAACGAGAACGTATCGTAAGAAAGATCTATTTATCTCCACAAGAGCTATTTCTATCGCACATTACTTATCTTCATTACCATTATCTGGTAGTACATTGGCCGGTGAGCGCACGTAACCATTGTTACTTACGTGACTCTATATTACTATAGAAAGATGTATTATCTAATGTAATACTAATAATAAAACCAGCTGAAGTGCTTGTAGCGGAATTTCCCACATTATAATAATTGTTCTTCTAAACCTCGAGAACAAATTGTTATGTAAAATAAACCTAATGAAAATGTCAATTCATTGAGTCACCCAATGTGAGTTGGTCAACTACTTATGTTATCAAACTATACCATACACACGAGCTGGTTCCTTGGCAATGAAAAGTAGAATTTCTTAAAACAGATAATTAACCACCACTCACTACGAGCCCTTCGTCGCGTCCTCGCTAGTTGGTGAGTTACAGTATACATATTTATGAACACTTGTTCACCAAACATCCAGCCGCAGCGCTGTGGGCCGCTCACACATGATGGATCGGAGCCAACAGCAAATAGAACAAAAGTTCTATTTGATACGTAATTGGCTGTCTGATTAATTCCTTGGCCTAACAACGGAAAAGTCAAACGTCCTTGATGTGTTCTTGTTTTCTGATAATTCGTTAGTAAACGCACAAGGAAATTATATTTGTTTGAAAGAAACGCTCGTAAGGTGTTAGTAAAGAGATTGAATTCTAAACTGAATGTTTGGTTTAAATTGTAATATAGAAAGAAAATGTTAATTATTTAGCGCCAGATTGTGTGTTAAAAATCATCAACATATTACGAAACACAAACTTCATTTGTACAGCGCAGCGCAGTGGACGAAGAAAGCGTTGCAACAGATGGTTTTCACCATAACATATCCTGCCGTCGTGTCTGCACCCATTTGTAAGAATTTTGATGCGAGACAAGTACGTAGTTACCTGTGTAGGGGAGCTGGACCACCGTCGGCGGCTCCTGGAACAGCGAGGAGCGCTGCTGCGGCGTCAGCGCCGCCAGCGACTCCAGGTTGTCGCGCAGGGAGTCCAGGAACGAGCCCACGTCGTTGAGAACACCTGCAACACCGCACTTGTACAAGCTGGTCATAAACATCCACACCAGTGTTCTCTACAGCTGTCTCGACAATACCATTTAATGTACAATTTTTTTTGATGACTTGCCCTCCTCCCCCGCACACTCCCCGCACACACCCCCGTCACAACCCGCGACATCACCGCTCCATATTTGCGACGTCATCACATGAGCCAACCCTCCCAGGTCCTGCAGGTCCAACTAGGAACAATGCTGCACAACTCTTTATCGTACTAAACGGCCGCCGTGAAATTTCAATTTCTTTTTTGTTGACATTCTCATGACGTTCTCTTTTACAGTCGCAATCGATTTGACTAAGTCAAATGCGCATGAAACAAAAAAATGGGTCGTAATCGAACCAAAATCCCTCCGTCGGCAGCTTGGGCAGCAGTCGCTGCTTGCCTTTGTATTTATTAACTTTTTCTTTTTCATGCATCTTTAAATATCGCCCTGGAACAGTTTTAAACTACGCTCTCATAACATTTTTAATTTTACATTTTCCCGTGTAAGCTGTTTCCTCGGTAAATAATTAATCACGTTGAGGATCTGCTCGGGTCACAGCACAGCACTGCACGGGCTTCCCGGTTCCAGGAGTTGGAATGTGCGAGGCCGGCAAGTAAACGGCGCCGGGTGGTTCCTTAACAGGTAATTGCCTCGGAAAACGTAATATTACTTATGCAACCAATTTACAACGCTTATTTTTAGATGATCGATCTTTGTAAGTCCCTCGGTGAAAGAAATATTGTCAATGGGGTTCCCCTTATGGTTATTTTGATAATTTCCAGGTCTCGTAGCAGATTTGGTAATTATTGGAACTACTAGTGTGTGTAAATAAAATTTTGTGCAAATGGAAAAAAACCGTTCATGAATAACCAATTTTCAGAGTTATTCGTACCTACTATTTTTCAATCACATTCATACATACGGCGGCAGCCATGCAATAACTAATACAAAAATAACCGTCAAATTCGCCGTAGTCTTTCTGCAGTTGTAGGCTTACAGGCATTTAGGAAGGTTTTAGTTTTATATTGTGCTAGCTTTTCCCTGCGGCTTCGCTCGCGTTGAAGCCCTTCAATAAATATCAATGAGTGAATTGAGTGTAATCAAATGGAACTGCACTTCTTGACCCTTCTAATTTTTTTTTAAATAAAATTTATTTAGTCTCATTTCTTATACTTCTAGGAATATGTGTACAAAGTGTCATGATGATCGGTTGATTAGGTTAGGCGCGAAAGCGTAATATAGCGATCAGAGAGGTCCATGAGTATTGGAGGACCAGTAGAGACAGAAAACAGCAGAGGACCAATATAGAAGATATTGGTTGAGCTTCTTTATGTTGGAAGAGAGAGATGGCCTGCTATCTGATGAATTCGCTTGGTTTGATCCAGTACGCTCAAACGGCGTAGTTACGGCCCAGTATGAGTCTGACTAGATCTGAAGGGTCGCTATTTCAGCGAGGCTGCGGGCGTGGAAGGGTCTGCGACACATTCACAGGTACGGTATCAACTATACGCTAATTAAATAAAATATCTAAAGCTAAAGTTTCTCTGCGCATGTCCACGCTAGTAAGAAGTAATGCCACGCTGCATGCTTGCATGCAGCCGAATTGGGCCGGCACGACCGGGGAGGTACCTCTCGCTTACACGAGACCGGCGTGAAGTGACAGCTGTGCTGTCGCGTTTCGTGCGGTGTGTTAGTAGCCGGTGGTCCACGGAGGTGGGAGGAGAAAGGGGGGGCAGCGCATCTGTAGTCTATGCAGATGTCTATGGGCGTCGGTAGTCATGAAAATGGCTACAACTGCTCGTTTGCCCTCCTATACCATAAAAAAAAATGTCTATGCGTATTACACATTAATGAATTATAATTATACTTTCGTTATATCATGAAAGTTATTTGGGGAGTTATCAAAATAGTATTACTACAGTTGCCAGGCAGTTTT
>LUGF01043003.1:149458-160286 GCA_001625245.1 Calycopis cecrops
AGTGAATTGAGTGTAATCAAATGGAAATGGAATGGCACTTTTTGATCCTTCTAATTTTTTTAAAATAAAATGTATTTTATCTCATTTCTTATACTTCTAGGAATATGTGTACAAAGTGTCATGATGATCGGTTGATTAGGTTAGGCGCGAAAGCGTAATATAGCGATCAGAGAGGTCCATGAGTATTGGAGGACCAGTAGAGACAGAAAACAGCAGAGGACCAATATAGAAGATATTGGTTGAGCTTCTTTATGTTGGAAGAGAGAGATGGCCTGCTATCTGATGAATTCGCTTGGTTTCCAGTACGCTCAAACGGCGTAGTTACGGCCCCGTATGAATGTGACTAGTTCTGAAGGGTCGCTATTTCAGCGTGGCTGCGGGCGTGGAATGGTCTGCGACACATTCACAGCAGCTACGGTATCAACTATCTTACGCTAATTAAATAAAATATCTAAAGCTAAAGTTTCTCTGCGCATGTCCATGCGTATCATACATTAAGTCATTTTAGTAAGAGGTAGTGCCACGCTGTATGCTTGCATGCAACCGAATTGGGCCGGCACGACCGGGGAGGTACCTCTCGCTTACACGAGACCGACGTGAAGTGACAGCTGTGCTGTCGCGTTTCGTGCGGTGTGTTAGTAGCCGGTGGTCCACGGAGGTGGGAGGAGAAAGGGGGGCAGCGCATCTGTAGTCTATGCAGATGTCTATGGGCGTCGGTAGTCATGAAAATGGCTACAACTGCTCGTTTGCCCTCCTATACCATAAAAAAAAAAAATGTCTATGCGTATTACACATTAATGAATTATAATTATACTTTCGTTATATCATGAAAGTTATTTGGGGAGTTATCAAAATAGTATTACTACAGTTGCCAGGCAGTTTTAGTGGTTTTTACATCTTGCCAGACTCCTTGAGAGTAATATACTATTTTCATAGACTAAATAAAAAGTATAGACGGAGCGTTCTCAACAATGAAATGAAGCCAGCAAAACTACACCCATTCCTGTACATACACGGTCTCACATACACATTTGACAACCAAACTACACCCAGATTATTAGTTTGTGACAGTTCGTCAATGGCGTATGACTTCCAAATAAATAATTGTTTATTACCTGAAAATGCCGAATTGTGTAGTGAAAGGCTGCAAAAATCATTCCTCGAGGAATAAAAAGCAAGAAGGACTTACATTTCGTACGTAAGTAAAGATAAAAATTCATATATTATTAAATCAATTTCAACAATTGTTTGACAGCTTTCAAAACGAAAATGTTGTCACTAGTAAGCGCCAAAATAGTCCCCGTTTTTGGGGTTAGTTATTAATGTAACGAAACGTAATGTAATGTAATCACTAATCACGTCCATTTACTTATTTCTATTTTTACTTTTAATTTTCACTTAATGTAACAGTAAACAAGCTTTTTTTTATTTAATCCTCCCTCATAAAACCTTTTTTTAAGGTTTCCTGTCCGAAATAAAAATATTAGAGACAAGTGGATAGAAGTGATTCGAGTTAACCGAATTGAGCCATCATGGAATCCCACCATCCACAGCCTAATTTGTTCAACACATTTTGAAAGTGATGATTTTTACATCACTAAGAAAGGACTTTGTCGTGTGTTACGAAATGGATATCCAAAGGTTACGAGGTTACAATGTTTCTATTATATTGTACTAGTTATTACCCGCGGCTTCGCTCGCATGTTTTTTTACCCGCGGCTTCGCTCGCATGTTTTTTGACGTGATAACGTCTTATAAATCGATAGAGCGGGCTGTTCCAAAAAATTTGACAACATGCGGCGTTACCTAGTTGTCAAATGTACATGTTGAATTGTATGTTTTAGGATTATTTGCAAAATAAAGGAACAAAAAATTTAAATTGGACCAGTTACATGTTCCCAAGGTCAAACTTTAGATCCGAGGCTTTTGGTCACATCTAATGAAACCACGGTATAGTATTTGTATGAACACCCTAACCAAAAAGTATTGTGTAAGCGATAGCGCGATGTAGCAATCGTTATAACGCCATCTGTTATGCATTACACGAACTATATATCTGCTATGAACGAACAAATAGATTTGTGCAAGCTATAGCGCGATGTAGGATACGTGATAACGCCATCTGTTATGCATTAGACGAACTATATATCTGCTATACAAATAACTTGCAATCTAACATACCATTTCCAATTACCTCTTTCTCTATATACATACAAATCTATTAAACAAATGAAATTAAAATTTTCTTTTGAAAAATGCTACCATTCCATCAGTATTTTCTTAAGACGTTGTCACGTTCAACTATCGTCAGTAAATCGACTTTACAGACAACCGATGTTTTTTCATGATAAAAAGGATACGACGGCACTCTTTAGTCCTTCAACTATCTCCATACTAAAATAATATTTCCATAATAAGCAATTAAGAAAGTGTTTAAAACTCTGACGTTTCTGTCAAACATTTGACAGAGCAATTTCATTTGATAACCAAGGACGTACGTCATACTGTTGCGTGTGTCTGTAATAATGCCATCTATAGAGCTTATTTGATTGATTTGATGTAAATGTAATATCTCCATACTAAATGTCACATCGAGCCGTTGATCCGATTTAATGTGAAAAAAAGACAAACAAACAAACAAACATATATACATACACACTTTCGCATTTACAATATTAATATTATGGATTCAGTAATGTAGGGCGATGAAGATTTTTGCTGAAAATTCCTAAATTTTTCATTATTATGCATTATTTTTCTCTCTCATCGTGGCTAGTTATCGAACCTATGCCAATCCAAAAACGAAATCCATATGAATAAAAAAACGTTCTTGGGTAAAATCTCGTAAAACGTTTCAGAACGAAGTTACGGCACTTTAAAAATCCTATTAATATTATAAATGCGAAAGTTAAATAATAATAATAATAATAAATCCGTAATGAGTTCAATGATTGAATACTTATTGGAAAATGCTACTTTTTGCGTAATGTTACATTTATCGATGTTCAGAATCGAAATTCAAATTTAAAAAATCATCTCATTTAGTAGGTACTACTGTTTAACTTAAAAATAAATATTAAATCACAAAGAAAATATTTAGATTAAAATTTAAAGGTGCCATAACCCTGTGTACCATTCATTTGTCGTTTGTACTCACGAAAATTTGTATGAAATCTTAATCAGAGTGCTGAAAACGCATCTAAAAATTTCATAATAAACTGTGCGGACGCGGATCGACGCTCGTTAAAAATGGTGGCCGCATCGTAGAAGGAATCGAGGTTTCGAACGACGCGACGCTGTGAATGGGTTGAAAGAAAATGCTAACGTATGTATTTACTTATCCATTCATCATGTCCGTATTGATATATTTTGGGGTAATAAGTTTTTACTACACGGCAACTCTCACTAAGCGCACACATGTTTTGCGGTTGTCAAAAAACTGGCTTCATTTCATTGTTGAGAACGCTCCGTCTATACTTTTTATTTAGTCTAAGACTATTTTACCTACAGTAAACTTTTATCTTGTTGTACATATGTTGTTGCTATTAATAAAAAATAGGCTCTTTAACTTGAGTCTTCCACAATAATTAAAGTTTAGGCTATGAGTTGCAAGTGTCCGGCAATTTGTGACATGATTTTTGATATTATTATAAAGAAAATGTGAAAAAAAGCTTTATATTTTAACGATAGTAATGTAATTTTTTATACACTTTTGATACCTATTATCTTCTCAAGTAACCACGATATACAGAGTTATTTTTTGGTAACCGGCCAAATTTTAAAATAAGGAAGTAAACATCATTCCAAGGGTGTGTTTCAAATTTTATCGTCTAATTGTAATGTTTTGTTAAATAAAAATCGATTTGAAATGGTCCTTAAAATTACATCGATTGTTGTTCTTATACGAAATGTATCGACTTCAAGGTCAGTGAAGTCGGGCTACCGGGAGTCGCGAGTGTGATGCACGTGGTGACCAAGAAATATGTTTTACAACATGAGACAAAGTAATTTTATCTAATTATTTTTTATTCTTTTTTATTTCATAAATCGAATATATCATTGATTCAGAACCAAACCTGAAAATTTGGCCGGTGACCAAAAAATAACCCTGTACATGCCTGTGTCGGGAACATGCGCAGAGAAAGTTTCATCGATCATAAAATGACGAAAGTCTGTCGCTCGCTGGCTATTTCTTTACTGGGGTGACGTTGGTGGTAGCTTCGTTGAGCGAATGTGGCTGGCATTAAGATGGCATTTGATGATTATTGACAATGCAAATGAGAATGCAGGTGCGGTGGCGTCAGCAGACGTGCTCGTTACATAGTGGAGTATCCTCAGGTCTTACCGACGCCGATATACGGCGTGACGGCCTTACCGAGCGCGGGCGCGGGCCGGCGCCGCCAGCGCGCCGAGTGCAACACCGAGCCCACCGCCGACCGCTTGTCCGCGCCCGCCCTGCACACAGACATCCGCACTGTCACGCACGCGAACACACTGGACTTGTTAGGTGGTTTTATATGCACACAAACTGATTATAATCCCAACATTTTGGGACATCAACAACTACAACTGTTACGTTATACAATTGTGGGAACACAAGTATTGTAATAACATTGAAGTGAAGACGGCGCCGTGTTGTTTCGTGTGAGTCGGCTGAAGCCTGCCGATTGTGTTTACGGCGACTTCTCACGCAACAAAACTCGCTGCATCTCGAAAGTCGCAGAGAACAATAAGCCATCGATAATATGCATAAACAAGGTTGATACGAGCGAGAGGCATTAAATTTAACCACATATACTATAAGTGCCTATTGTTAATCCGAGACTATTAAAAAAAAGTTTACGACAAGTATACGAAAATACTTTTTCAAACAAGTTAAATAGCGAAAAAATAAGGAAAACTTGTAAACACGCGTATAAAGATACGCGCCGCCGCGGCCGCTCGGTAAGGTCGCTAAGCCTCGAACGGGGTGAATGACCCCGGCGGACTATAGACGGTCGGGCGCTCGAACAGCTGATGGTACAGAGTGTACGAAGTGGCTGTGGCTAAACTATTGCTCCGATTGATCTGATATTTGTTGTGTAGCCTGGAAATAATACACTTCATATGTGGTTTAATTTAATGCCTCTCGCTCGTATCCACCCTGTATATTTTTGTTAATTCCGTTACTTTTAGAAAACAGACAAATCTTCCTTGGTGTTCAACCAGTGTGCAGTGCTCACCTGACGTCGTCGGAGTTGTTCCCGGAGGCGTCGTCGTCGGCGAGGTCGCTGGTGTCGCTGGTGTCGCTGGTGTGCGGGTGCACGTGCTCCCAGCGGTGGCGCGCCAGCTGCAGCAGCCGCAGCAGGTCCAGGTTCTGCAGCTTGTAGTCGCGCAGCTCGGCGTCCGCGAGCCGAGCGCCTGCCGCCACAGACAAATCGAGTGAGGTTCTTTTCTAAATGCATCTCAGGTCCGGCCATCCTAGTCAGTGAACTTGACTTATGTCAATTTGACACAATGGCGGACAATTAGCCCCTGCCCTTTGCTAAATTAAACCAAACGTTCCGCAGCTGAACGTTACGATTTTATCTAATATTTGTGAATTACTCAAAATGTCTCACATGAAAACCAACTCCTATACTTATAATTACTGATTAGGTACCTACATTGTATGTACAATAATATAAGTCAAGTGGAACAACCAGACGATCCGAGTCCTTGGTCTTCTGCACTCCATTGAATTAAAAAAATGACGACGGGTGGAGAACTTGTGGAGACTACCGAGCTCTCGATGCTGGGACAATCCCTGACCCCCCGTATGTCATACACATGACTTCTCATGCCAGCGGTCAGGATGTTCTGTCTCTCCACAATCGACTTCATTAAAGTCTACAACCAAATTGCTGTTAATCCTGAGGATATATCTAAGACTGCCATCACTACACCATTTGGGCTATTTGAATTTCCCCATATGACCTTTGTGCTTAGGAATGCAGCTCAAACTGCTTCTGACTACTCAAACTGTGTTGTTTTTTTCATTCATTCATTAAATTTCGTCTTTCATAATAGTTAGTAATCATTTATCATAAAATCATTATTAGTATTAAAGTTAACTTGACTTATACGTGAGTGACGACTGCGAGTATGTGAGGTGGTCATCAAGGATAGCTGAGCACGTACATCCAGACGTTCCTGACACGTACACCAGCTGACCCCCAACACACATACAAACAATATGTGATGAACAATTAAAAATTTTTATTTGACTAAGGGCCTAAACTGCGTTAAACGGACGCCCGCGCGGTTCCATACAAAAGTGCTCCGCGCGTGCCCCCGCGCCTTGATATGAGTCCGTCGCGGGGAGGCGGGCCCCGCGCCCGCGGAACGGGTCTCGCTTTCGGGCGACGGAGCCCCGCGCGGGGGCACGCGCGTTTCTACGCGCGGTTCCCGGCTCCCGCGTGCTTGCACTTTGCAGTAACGATATGTAACTGGGATCTCACGCACGCGTAAATAAAAAAATGTCTTTCGATACAGACAGGGTAATTCTTGAAGTAGTGTCGCCCGGCCACATGGGACCAGGCCAGTGACCTGTATAAAGATAGAGATGCACGAACATCGGCATGGCTAGATATTTGTAAAGAAATCTTTGAATCTTTTCAAAATTTCAGTGAGGCAGAAAAAAAGACAACATGTTAACATTGTTTACTCTTATATTCTATCTATAATTTTTATCAATCTATTGCTACCCAGGAATAATTTTTATAAAGGGTTATTTTAAATTAAACTAGAATGACCGGTAAATCTATAGCGCATTTAATTTTAAACATGTTGTAAGTATACGTTTTATATAATTAGTTGGATTTATGCATCGTGTTCTGACTCTTGACAGCCACCACCAACCAATGAATGAACGAGAAATGCTAATTATTAGTTTTTTTCTATAAGTATAAAAATACATTTCAAAAGTTTATATCAAAATTAACGCCTTAAATGTTCCATCGAGACGACTGTACAATTGTACATGCACACTGTTAAAATTGAACTGACGACACTCCATGGCGCAAACTGTAAAGCAACAAGTGTTTTTAGGTAAACCTAACTATTGTGCTGCGGTCACTGTGATGACTTGCTCGTGCCCTGTCCGGTGGAGGAGACTAGGGGGCTACTTTTATTTTGTACTGTACGATCTGCAGGGAAAAAAGCTAAGCATTTGTACCTATAACTTGCAATGTTACTTGCTACTACTACTTACTTAGGTCAAACAATTAGTTTTGACGAATCGTTTTAGTGACTTTAATTTAAGTTTCAGACACAATACATCCTATATGTCTGTGTCGGATGAAAAAAAAAATGAAATTCAGTTCAATGTTAATTTTTGTTCAAAATTCAAACAGCGGTTCACAGAAAACATAAACCAACAAATATTCAATATATATAATTGTTGAGTTCACGTGTACGGTTTGGGCAACATATTTTGGGCACACTTCCTTTCTTCCTCCTCACTAATGGAGGTCTGCAGCTGTGCCACGTGAGGAAGACGGGGACTCTACAGTTGTGCCGGCATAATCAGCGGCAATGAGCATGACGCTACCTCTCACAAATGAAATTAGGGCGGGTGTAGGTGTAGGTACATGCACACACCTACATGTTTGTAATGTATGTAGGTAGGAGCGCCCCTAACATTTAAATTATCGAAATCACCAAGAAAAACTTTTCAGATTGATGTGTTGTGTTTCCAATCCATTTTCAATGTTTCCAATATTATATCAAAGCTTATTAAGGTTATAGGATTCCCCAATGATCTTCATGTATCATCCGAGATACTTTTATATTTATCGTAAATGTAGCACCATCTAATGGAATACAACAAGTTCAATAAGAAAAAGTAACAAGTTGGCTTTTGATTTTATATTCGGTGTACTAGCCGAGCCGTGCCAACTTCGATGGGCGTCAACAATAACAATTGACAATTGTAATAAAAAAATATAAATAATATATAATAAAATTTAATAAAAATAAAAATATAGGTAGCCAGTGTAAGTCCCGAATATGTAGGTTTAAATGGTAAACCCAATACAGCTCGCTTGGATGTCTATGTGCGCTCATCGGGCGTTGAGACTATGTTGGGGTGGAAAGTGGGTCCTCTACCTCAGGTGGGGGAGATGCGTTCGACGCATATGAGAATATAATAGCAAATTTATTTATTACCTATTATCGTGGCCTGACAGACCGCGGGGTCCGTCCACCTCCGACTGTGACGTCAGCAGAAGCTCGCGCGCGGCAGCAGAGGCGCCTGCGGTGTTGTCGAGAACTAATGGTGCAGGAGAGGGGCATCACCGTCTTATCGTCAGTGGGTAAAGGAGGACCTTCACCCTGCGAAGGGTGGAAAGACTCGCACCTAGTCGACGAATACTTAACCGGTACGGTCCGGCTGGTACCTACTCTGAAGGCGTCGTTGGACGTGTCTGTGCGTATGTGTCGTGTGTGTCCCCGGAGCGTCTGCGTGTCTCTGCACCGAGTGTGCGGTGTCGTGTCTGAGAGCGTGTCTGCTGACATGTACCTCGAGTGACGTCATAGTTGCTTATCAAATCAAGTGAAATCTTACCGAGTAAGCATAGCCGTTCGTGCACGTCACTTCATTTATTAAACGTTGTTTAGTTCAAGTGGATTATTTTAATTGATAAGGCCATACCGACCGTATCATTGTTAATTCTTTCACACCGTCTTGGATAGCTATAAATTTTAATTATACTTCATTGGCTTGCAGAGAAAGAATTTTTTGGAGTCATGAACTTCACATTTTAAAAAGGAATTCGTAGAAGAATTTAATATTTTTAGTTGGCTATTATTACCACTACTGATGTTTAAAGATTTACTCACTACACTTCACTACAAAGTGGACGAATGTTTTTTATACAAGTTACAGTTGCAAATTTAGTTTTCATGTAAAATGCTTATAATATCTATGTCAATTTCTAAGATGTTTAAGTTTTAAATTAAATAGCAGGCAGTTTACTAGATATTTGATTTCCCTAAAGGGCGTGAGCAGGAAGTGATTGAATTATCAGTAACTCTGTGTCCAGGGATTATACCTCCAACCTTCTCTTTCCATACCATGGAATCTAACAATATCTAATTATATTAAAAATTTATTTACAATAACTACTCCATCGCGGTATTTAATAAGGTTGTCATCACACGCGGTGAACTGAGGTGATAAAACTGATCGCGACAAAATCCGTTAAAAATAATATTGTAATGCTCGTACATCCTGCTCATATTGCTAACGAATACGTCACACGTATGACGTGTGGTGTGCACTAGAACTAGAGAAGCCAGACCTGCTCCGCTCTACCATTGCTGCAGTGGTCTGAAACAATTTACTGGTAAAAAATACCCGTGACGCATATATTAAAACAATGTCACTATTTAAAAAAATCTATTATAAGTATGTGATATACCCGTGGTATAGTTAAAAAACTTAATTAAGTCACCTGTTGTATGTGTGAGTAATGTGTGCGTATAGACATTCTATTTTTCAAATTTGTAAAATATCGTATGGTTTGCAAACTCATTATTTGTATAACTTTCAAGTTTGATTATTCCTGTCCACTTATGATTACATTGTCACGATAAGATATAAATAGTTGTCAATGTCAAGTAATTGTCTTCGTATTTTTGCATCGTTCATGAATAAACAATACAGTTTACCACAGAAGAAAATTGTAAAACCTCGATTTTGAATTCAGCTTGGCAAATTAATATGGCACCATTTCCTGAAATTGGTAGAGGACAACCACTGCACGTTCAAACGAAAAGAGTTTTGTGTAATATGTACAAACATTTTAAGGAGGTTTGCGATAAAGACTTAAGTTGTTTATCAACACCAAAACAATTGGTCATTAAATTATCTGGTGTACCGAAAAAACTGGTTCTCAATACATTAAAAGAATTTGAAAGTATGCATTTAAATCAAAAATTTAAAAGACCCATAAAGAAATCAAACCGAAAACCACGCATTGCTGTTGACGAATTCGATCAAGAAGTGATAAGGAGAACAATTCATAATTTTCATATCACCAATAAAGAGACACCCACGTTAAAACTAGTCCTTGAAAAATTAAAAAACGATATTGACTATCGAGGTAGCATCACTACATTAAGGAAACACCTGTCTTTATTGGGGTTCAAATGGCAGAAAACTGAAGACAACAGAAGACTCCTGATGGAAAAACATGAAATTCGCTATTTACGTATCAATTTTCTATGCAAAATTAACGAATACCGTGCACAAGGGCGGCCGATCGTATTCACTGATGAGACATACATTGACACATCACACTCCACACAAAAATCATGGTCTGATGGAAGTACTAACGGTATGAAGCAGCCAGTTTCAAAGGGTAAACGTCTCATAATATTCCATGCAGGCGGAATGGAGGGATTCATTCCAAACGCATTATTAATATATGAAGCCCATAAAAAAATTGGTGACTATCATGATAACATGAATTTCGACAATTATTCCAAATGGATTGAAACTCAATTAATACCAAATCTAAAACCAAACAGTGTTGTCGTTTTGGATAATGCATGTTACCATAATTCGCTTCAAAATCCGGCACCGAATTCGAACTCGCGAAAGCAAGTCATGATAGATTGTCTCACTCACCGAAATATTGACCATTCTCCTACTATGTATAAGACACAACTATACGATCTTGTACTCAAAAATAAGCAAAGATTCGTGGAATACAAAATTGATACAATTTTAAGTCAACACGGACATACGGCACTTCGCTTACCACCATATCATCCCCAATTCAATCCGATTGAAAACATTTGGGGA
>LUGF01043003.1:162033-184738 GCA_001625245.1 Calycopis cecrops
TGTTTCCAATATTATATCAAAGCTTATTAAGGCTATAGGATTCCCCAATGATCTTCATGTATCATCCGAGATATTTTTGTATTTATCGTAAATGTAGCACCCTCTAATGGAATACAATAAGTTCAATAAGAAAAAGTAACAAGTTTGCTTTTGATTTTATATTCGGTGTACTAACTGACAATTGTAATAAAATACAGGTAGTCTGTGTGAGTCCAGAATATGTAGCTTTGTATTAGTGAGGGAATGGTTTAAATGGTTATAACTACTTCAGTCGTTTCGGAGCCTATGATACAAAAAAATCTTTTCTCTTTAAATATAAATTTAGGCTAAGAGAATATGAACCCAATACAGCTCGCTTGGATGGCCATGCGCGCTCATCGGGCGTTGAGACAATGTAGGGTTGGAGGGGGACCGACTCCTCAGTCTACCGCAGGTGGGGGAGATGCGTTCGACGCATATGACAATGTGGCCAGACAGACCGCGGGGTCCATCCACCTCCGACTGTGACGTCAGCAGGAGCCCGCGCGCGGCAGCAGAGGCGCCTGCGGTGTTGTCGAGAACTAATGGTGCAGGAGAGGGGCATCACCGTCTTATCGTCAGTGGGTAAAGGAGGACCTTCGCCCTGCGAAGGGTGGAAAGACTCGCACCTAGTCGACGAATACTTAACCGGTACGGTCCGGCTGGCACCTACTCTGAAGGCGTCGTTGGACGTGTCTGTGCGTATGTGTCGTATGTGTCCCCGGAGCGTCTGCGTGTCTCTGCACCGAGTGTGCGGTGTCGTGTTTGAGAGCGTGTCTGCTGACATGTACCTCGAGTGACGTCATAGTTGCTTATCAAATCAAGTGAAATCTTACCGAGTAAGCATAGCCATTCGTGCACGTCACTTCATTTATTAAACGTTGTTTAGTTCAAGTGGATTATTTTAATTGATAAGGCCATACCGACCGTATCATTGTTAATTCTTTCACACCGTCTTGGATACCTATAAATTTTAATTATACTTCATTGGCTCGCAGAGAAAGAATTTTTTGGAGTCATGAACTTCACATTTTAAAAAGGAATTCGTAGAAGAATTTAATATTTTTAGTTGGCTATTACTACCACTACTGCTGTTTAAAGATTTACTCACTACACTTCACTACAAAATGAACGAATGTTTTTTATACAAGTTACAGTTGCAAATTTAGTTTTCATGTAAAATGTTTATAATATCTACGTCAATTTCTAAGTTGGTTAAGTTTTAAATTGAATAGCAGGCAGTTTACTAGATATTTAATTTCCCTAAAGGGCGTGAGCAGGAAGTGATTGAATTATCAGTAACTCTGTGTCCAGGGATTATACCTCCAAATTTCTCTTTACATACAAGGAATCTAACAATATCTAATTCTATTAAAATGTATTTACACTAACTACTCTATCGCGGTATTTCATAAGGTAATTCACCGTGTGTGATGAAAAATCACACACGGTGAACTGAGGTGATAAAACTGACCGCGACAAAATCCGTTAAAAATAATATTGTAATGCTCGTACATCCTGCTCATATTGCTAACGGATACGTCACACGTATGACGTGTGGTGTGCACTAGGACTAGAGAACACAGAGCTCGTAGACAGAGTAAAGTTCCTCTGTCTACGACAGAACTGTTCCGCTCTGCCAGTACTGCGGTGGTCTGAAACAATTTACTGGCAAAAAACACCCGTGATGCGTGTATTAAAATAATGTCACTATTCCAAAAAAATCTATTATAATTATGTGATATACCTGTGGTAATATCTTATGAGAATTGGATCAAATAATTATAATGTCAGTATTATTAAAAACTGCAAATAGAACTTATTTTGAATAAAAATATTTTCATTTTACTTCATGTTTGCTGTCCTGAACTCATAATAGATTTCCCTGTCTAAAGCTGTTTAGTTAAAAATAATAATTATGATTACCTAAAACATTAATTAATTTATTGTCATATCAATATTGCAATGGTTAAACTTGTAAAGATATTGGGATTATATAAATGAATCAAAATAGAAATATATTTTAGTGTTGAATAGAAAGTTTAATGCTTAAGAGGTTGCTCCTATTCATGTGTAAATCTTATAGCACCGTTCTTGTGAACTGATAAATAAATGTACACAAACAAAAAAAAATAAAAGTTTATGAAACTCGTATGTAGTTTGACTACAAGTAGGTAGTGCTATTTTTTGCAGGCGAATCATTCTCGTAGAGCCGAGTAGGAGCCACGCGCCACGCGCTACAAATAGTCGTAGTGTATTAACATAAAAAGATACCTCGTCGTTTGCAAAAACACATTTTCTGTACCGCACATGGTATGCTGTTGTTGGTAAAGTTTAAAAAAAGACAAATAGCCGTAGGAATGACGTGCACTTCTCGTACAGAGCTCGCACGGCGCGGCGCGCGTGTCACGGGCTGCGGGCCCTTTGTCCGGCGCCGCCGCGTGTCCGCAAGATGGATGACCTGTCCCCCCACAATGTTTATAGACACCTACTTAGTTACAACGATTTGTACAGCGGCACACGGACATAGGAGTACTACTCTCATGTAAATACGTTAGCATTAAAGCCGTTTGCTTTGGGAGAACTACAGCTACGACCAGTTACAACCAGAGGAAACATCTTATAGACTTCTACAACAAGGCCGCTACCGTAGATCGGTGTTTCGCCCTATAGATTCGGCTGCAAATCAACTTGATGTTACTTAATAAAACTCTACACCAAGTTAATACAGAGCGCGTAGCACGGTAGTTAAGTCCGAATACCTGATGTAAGAACGACAATGACAGATGAGTTCGAATACCAAGACAGAGAGTGTTGCGTTATTTTGCGCTCCATAAAAAAATATCAGGAGAGTCAGAGAGCGTACGTTGTGGTAAGCGTAAGACCCTGCTGCTCCTCGCTTCCACGTTCTATTTCTACTCGCTCTTGTCAAATTGCTGTCAATTCGAAATAAACCCAGCTTATGGGTCGTAACTCGTATAAAGTGATCCGATCGGCACAAGGTGTTACGACCCTTGTATAGCCGACGAAGGGCGAGAGAATTGGTGTCGTGTTGCCGACTCGCGAGGCGACGTCTTGTAGCTGGTAACACAACGCGGGGAATAAAAACGCGGATCACACACACACGCTCGCGACCTGCCAATTTACATTTGACAGGTGAATGTCCTTAGGGAAGGTACATGATGAATTGTCTACGCAAAACATATAATAAATTTACAATTTTTCTGTAAGAAGGTGCCTACTCGTATGAAAGCCGATATTGTCTTAGCATGATATTATAAACATACATATTGTATAGTCTTTTACATAATGTTATGCAATATACTATCATATTACATTTAAACAAATTTATTTAAATTGTGTGTGTAATTTTTCATTAATAAATTGCAAATAAATCTTTACACTTTTCGCTGTCGCGTTTCGTGCGGTGTGTCAGTAGCCGGTGGCCCATGGAGTTTGGAGGAGAATGGAGGGTAGTGCATCTGCATAGCCTCTATGCGGATGTCTATGGGCGTCGGTAGGCATAAAAATGTCTCCGAGAGCTCGTTTGCCCCTCTATACCATAAAAAAACACTTATATCTAAGTATATATAAAAATCAATAATTGCTGTTCATTGACTCACTAAAACTCGAGAACGGCTAACCCATGTTGGCTAATTTTAGTTTTGAATTAATTATGGAAGCTCAGGGAAGGTTTAAAAGGCGAATAAATGGGATAAAAATGCTAGGAATATAGTAAAAACAACAATTTAGTTTTCCCACAGAAACTAGTCCTTCCTCTCAAACATTTCATGTTCGTACTGTCGCGGTGGCGGTCGTTCAGAAATCAAATAAAGTTTAAAATTGAAAAAAATAGATTTAAATAACTAATTAGAATAGCTATATCTTTCTACTAACTAATAATATAACTAACTAACTACATATTAATTCTCTGGAGGTAAAAACTGTACTTGTGTAACTGTCTATCAGATTATTGTTATGTAGATACTTTGTTAAATCTTCAGTTTTTCGCAAATTAGAATGAACTGTAGGTGTGTAGAGTGGATTAGGACAACTGGCGGGTCCGAATTGAACAATTGGTGACGTGCTCCATTGGAGTACTGTCTACTGGGGATTTATATATCAATTTGTAATTTCAACGCAAATATAACATACTCACAAGTTTAGGGGTCATGGAAATGCACTCGTATCCAAGACCTGCGCATGTTGTGCGCGGCAGAGCCGTCTGCGTTACCACTGCGCCTCGGAGTTCAAAACACCATTCAAGATCACCCACTAATTTCAGATTGTACGAAACTTGTGAGCCGCCAGTGAAATTTTTGTCAAATTATTCAGTGTCTACGAAATTCAGGAAACCTTTTTAAAATGAAATTTTTAATATCAAATTGTGAGCTTACCTCCTATTAACATATGTTAATAGAGTAAGCTAATCAGCATAACAATGAGTTGCGCCAGAGAACTTCCTTGGGATGTGTGGGGTAAAATTCGCACACATGTTGCTTTTCAAACTCCCCTATCTTTAAATTAAAGTCCAAATGAAACCTTTTGCGCCGTTTTAAACATTATTCGGGACAAACAAACAAAACCAAAAAGGTTGTTCGTGTTTTGTTATTGTGTAATTTAACTACAAGTAGGTACTTCAACACCACAGGTAATTAAATATTAAGTTTTTCATTCTCCATCTTGGAGATAGGAAAAAAATAAACTTTTCTAACACCAAAAAATAATATTGTCGCTTTTTATTTTATCATAAATGGGAATTTCTAGTTAGATATTTTTGAGGGTTCTTTGCTCAGTAAAAACGGTACCATGTTACTGAGACTTCGCTGACTGTCTGTCCGTTTGTCTGTGACCTGTATGTGTGCTGTGTCTCACGACCGTGATAGCTCGAGGGTTGAAGTATACACACTAGATGTTTTTCTGTTGCCGCAATACCAACAAATATTATTTACTGGTAAATGATAATTATATTACTGAAGAAACAAACCATCACAAACTTATACGTGTAGTTCGTGTCGTACATGTGTCTAGAGCGCAGCATAAGTTATCTGCTCCTACAAGTTGGCATGTTCGCACCCCGGCCCCGTATCAGTACCGGTGGTACGGAAGCCTCAGTGCCACTCCGACTTACCTGACTTGCCTCGTCTGACTAAAACCGAACTTTTTTATACCAAATTAGACGATTGAACGCGGCAGTATAGCCATAGTTTCACGCCCGTTCGTAGTCATGTGAGCCATAATGCACCTCACAGGTCAGAACTTTAATATTATGATGTAACTAGTGCCTGCATACATGCAAGCGTTGTCAGTAAGTGATATAACAACGAGAACCTGCATACATGCAAGCGTTGTCAGTAAGTGATATAACAACTAGAACCTGCGTACATCCAAGCGTTGTCAGTAAGTGATATAACAACTAGAACCTGCGTACATGCAAGCGTTGTCAGTAAGTGATATAACAACTAGTACCTGCATACATGCAAGCGTTGTCAGTAAGTGATATAACAACGAGTACCTGCATACATGCAAGCGTTGTCAGTAAGTGATATAACAACTATCACCTGCATACATGCAAGCGTTGTCAGTAAGTGATATAACAACTAGAACCTGCATACATGCAAGCGTTGTCAGTAAGTGATATAACAACTATTACCTGCATACATGCAAGCGTTGCCAGTAAGTGAAATAACAACTAGTACCTGCATACATGCAAGCATTGTCTGTAAGTGATATGACAACGAGTACCTGCATACATGCAAGCGTTGTCTGTAAGTGATATAAAAACGAATATCTGCATACATGCAAGCGTTGTCAGTAAGTGATATAACAACGAGTACCTGCATACATGCAAGCGTTGTCAGTAAGTGATATAACAATACTAGCACCTGCATACATGCAAGCGTTGTCAGTAAGTGATATAACAACTATTACCTGCATACATGCAAGCGTTGCCAGTAAGTGACATAACAACTAGTACCTGCATACATGCAAGCGTTGCCAGTAAGTGACATAACAACTAGTACCTGCATACATGCAAGCATTGTCTGTAAGTGATATAACAACGAGTACCTGCATACATGCAAGCGTTGTCTGTAAGTGATATAACAACGAGTACCTGCATACATGCAAGCGTTGTCAGTAAGTGATATAACAACTAGCACCTGCATACATGTAAGCGTTGTCAGTACGGACGTAGCCTTGTGTAAGCTCTGTAATGGCTGAAGCAGTATCTTGCTGTAGTTAGCTCTATGTTGTTGACTACTCAATTAAATTACAATATAGCCTAGTGATTACTGTTATTTTTTACTCCTAATGTAATAACTAAAGTTTTTGTCGCTTATTTATGTATTATGTACTAGTTTTTTAATTATATTTACGCCCAATAAATCTTTATTAATTTTATTGTATAAATGTAAACCAAATCAATGAAAAAGAAAAAAAAGATTATATCCAGCAAATATATTGCTATTCAATTAAACAATAAATATTATTTAACTGTATAGGTATAGTATCTAGGTGTGTCGTGCTCTTGTAAGTTTCGATTCCATAGAAATGTCAGGATAAGATGTTGAGACTCGATTAGGTGCTATTACAATGCAGCCTAGCAGATAGACACACACAATCGTGGATGTGAGAGGTCATTGGACGCTTACAAAGAGCTGATAAAGAGTAAGAATGGCAGTGTTTTAATCAGTGGCTCGTTCTTTTTTATTCTGCTATTAAACATTATGAAACGCCCAGAGAACGCATCATAACAGTTACAGAGTCAATGAAACGAAAAATAAATATTTTCTCGGTATTGTTTTTTTTTTGCTCAGTCTATAAAACAAAAATTTCATTGTCCATTTTGTTCTTTTCTAGTTTTTTACTAAGACTCATTTTAACCGAATTCTTTAAAGGGTTATAAATTAGATCTGCTTATACTTATGTGATATTTTTTCATTTGAGTTTTATTTGAGAATGACGAAGGAGGACTCCGTGTGTACATCACACATGGAGTCCTATATCGTCATTCTCTCTTTTTTAGACGTCCATCAACATCCGCATGCATGTACAGATCCTTGGTGTACAAGACTCAAATAAAACGCCGGCCTTTGTAAAATAAACTTCGGTTTTGTGCCAATGAAATTCATCGATACGAAAAAAGTGTTTTGGACATTCAATTTGTGTACACTTTGACAGTTTAATAGTTGATACCAACGTGCTCTATGTAGAGAACAGTGCCATGCTGGCGCGGACATGTGTTGAATCACTATGTGGGAACAAATAGGTCTTTAGAGGCTTTTTGAATCACCCACAAACATGTGCACAACCTGAGACAATGTGGATGCGGCGCCTCTTTATTCCACATCCTCCAATGGACCACGGGAGCGACATTTTAAACTCTATTATTACGACTTATGAAGACTGGTTTTGTAAGAGGTGTCATGCTGAGTGCAGCCGACGTGGTCTGGCACGACCGGGGAGGTGCCTCTCGCTCACACATACCACAGGAAGTGGCAGCAATGCTGTCCTGTTTCGTGCGGTGAGTTGGTTTCACGTAGCTCATGGAGAGGGAAGGAAGAAAGAGGGCGACGCATCAGAGTCACCGCTAAGCGGATGTTTGTGGACATCAGTAGATATACAAACTTGCAAGGACTCTATCTACTGTTAATTCTTTACTTCCCCGACATGCTCTACGAGGCCCTACCTCTTACTAGCTTCGCAGCCGTTCCTGTTCTCTAACAGTAGTACGTATTAATTACAATTCCATCTTTCCCATCTTATCCCAGAAACTTCTTCACAATAAATCCGTTTAAAACTTTATCAATGTTCAATAATCGCGTATATTTTGATTAAAAGTATAATATTGTGAGGAGAGCTCCTCCTCGTCCTCCTCCTGCGGCTCCCGCGACACGCGACTCTCAAGGGTATATTGTTTCAAGCCGTGATCCAACGTACTTTGAAAGTATTTTAAGTATAACTACTGCACCGTACCTACTGTTAAGACAACAGACTCACATTCGCTGACATTTATTATTTTTATACCCGGCCCCCGGGTCAAATGTCTGTATTTAAACGAAAAAAAAGATTAAAAAGATCTCATGACGATTGGCTGTAAGTATCCAAAATTCTAGATTACTGACTTTTTGACGGAATCATTATAATCAATTAAACCTAATAAAACTACTTTTCACAAATTCAGAAAATTTAAAAATATTTTCTTTGATTTGTTTCTTGTCATTTCTTGTAAATCTATTCTTAATCATTTAGTAAATGATCTGAGTCGGATCAGCCGCACGGATGTCATCATTACTCATAACATTGTCATGAAATGAACACACACCAGTATAATGCTGGCAAGGTAAGTACTTTCCCGATCCTGCAGACCCAATTCTGTTGCAACGCAATGATTCTTATATATCTTTATAACAATTGTTATATTCGCTAACAATGTAATTACAGTACCTGCTATATGGAGGAAAGCCTACAAAAATGTAAGGCACGTAACGTACTACGTGTTAATAGACGAACTGTTATTTGTAATTACATTAATTAATTATACTATTGATAGCAACAATTAATTACACTCGTAATTATTAGCGCGGCACATTTGGATAATTGAAATGTACTCTTTGATGGCCTGAAAGTAAAAGTGTTGTTGCGTGGCTTCAGGGTCTTCACGCCGCCAACTTGTAAATGTAAATGCGCACATTCGGGGGACCTTTCGAATTTAAAGATGGAAGATGGTAAATGGTAATCAAATATATTATGTTGATAGTATCGGCATAGGTGGTATCTACTTTTTATATTAATAAAATACTCTTAAAAACAGACAAAATGTTTTACTACAATTTGGAATTGTATTAGGTTGGTACATAGTGCTGGGAAGTTCGCCGAGGTGTCCTGTTGCTGATAGACCCAGGACCCCTCAGTATGGGCGGCCGTTGGAACCCGCGGGGTTTTAGTGGGTATTCGGTCTATCCGGGAGTCCCACACACATCCACCGGACCTCACCCTCGGCCCGGTGGCAGTGCGTTAATGCATTTCCCCGCGAGAAAACAAAAAAAAAGGGCTGGGAAGTGATGAGTGAACCGCCGTTTTCGTGACCACCACAGCTCACCAGCCGCCCCACATACTTCACTTGTTGAAATTATTTTTATCAATATGCAGCTGTGTAAATGAATATTTCTGTAGTTATTTGACCGACTCGACTGTGTAAAATGAATTTAATTAACTATTAAAATTGTAGCACTGGCACGCTAAATTTGTCTTTATGTAATTGTTTTATAATACTAGCTGCCCGACAGACGTTGTCTTGTCTGCAGTGCCATCTACGGGGCTGACTTGTGAAACTAAATTATTCTCAAATGCCCTTCAATACACAAAAAATTTTATTAAAATCGGTCCAGTCGTTTAGGAGGAGTTCAGTGACATACACGCACACAATAAATATATTAAATTTATCGTCTTGTATTCTCTTAATGTGCGAACCAAACAAATAAAAACAGCAATCATTTAATCCACAACATACATACACGGGATGCACCACAATATACCTGCAAGTAATACATATTTACTGTTACGTCGGGGGCCGGTCGGTGGTCGGACATAACGCTACAGCTGATGTGCCGGACCATAAAACTGTAACTGCAAGTTTATCAAACGATTGCGTTTGAGACTTACTTGTCCTGCGCCCACACTTTATTGGCATGTGAGTTGGTGCGTGCTGTGTGTGCTGTGTGCGCTGTGGGGTTAGTTACTGAGCCGCACCGGGCAAAATGATTTATTCATTCACATAAATCGCAGAACTTCATCGCATATCGATGAAGCCGCCCTAAGCGATAATAATATAAAGCTCATAAAAGTCATAAAGTATTAGGTAAATATGTTATTTGCTTTGCAAGCCAAGCGTAAGTTAAAAAGCAGCCGTTTTTATAATCAATATCAGACTTAAAAAATGGAGTTATTATACATACCTATAAACGTTCCTCTTGAATCACTATCAATTAAAAAAATACATCAAAATCTGTTGCGTAGTTAAAAATCTAAGCATACAGACACATATACGGCGGAAAGAGACTATGTAGTGATTTTATTAAAAATATATTTAATCTATACCTATTTGTGGTGATTTGGCTGTTCAGTTGTTAATGGTACAGAACAGCCGGCGGCGATTCGCAGTGATCCGCTCTACTCGCCGACGACGTCATTAGTGTTACACAATACGAACCCACTTGTATTGAACCAACGCAGGGACCCGTGAAAACGAAAAAGGCTCACGGGAATTCATATTGGCGACACAAACGAATAACAAATGTGAAAATAAAACTAATAAGACATTCTTACATCGAATAATCACGCCTCACGGAACCCGCCAACCCGACGTTATGAATAAAATATACATCTTCATCTCTGACGTCGGCCATTGACGAGACGCAAACAGGACGGCGGGGGTCGGAACGAACGAAAATTAAAAAAACTTTATACGTCATAATCCTCTTATGTCGTATTAACTTTATTTAATATAAAAATAGGGCAATACCGGATAGTACCCACGCATTCTATATGTTTTTTAAATAAATTCGACACTGAATGCGTGGAATTGGGGTCGTAGCAAAAAGCCATAGACTTTTAAAAATAAACGAACAGTCTGGTAAAATTTTAAAATATGCCTTTGAATCAAACGGAAAACAAATACCTACATTTGTTTTAAAAGGAGCGTGATGCCTTTTATGGATAACTGAAATACGGCCTACAGATCGACGCTGGTATGATAAAGGTATTCGGTATTCGGCAAAGAAATGTTGGGCTGATGTTGTATGTGATTTTAAAAGCACAGAAGAATAATCGTCACCAGTAGTCACAATTTTTTTGGTCGTCCTTATATCGTGAATTACTTTCCTAATTATTTTTGATATATACTGATTATTTTTTCTAAGAATGTTATTGATTTAATATTGAAATGTACGTGTTCTCATGGAATCCTGCAGGTCAACCCCTAGGGGTTGCTGCGGACATGTAGAGACAAACTCTATATCATCGCTCTACGTGAAATGTTATCAATTAGTTCAACTTAATATAGTGAAATTTAAGAAGATTTAACGCGGATGAGATAAGTTCGTAACGAGAAAATATGTGGGTTAACGCTGGTCTCGTTTGAAAAAATGAGACTGCACGCTCCGTTGAGTCGGACATTTAGAAAGAATGGCAGGTAAGAAGAATGTAGGTACCGGAGAAGACAAAGACTCATACCAGGACTTGGTTGCTCGAAGATGTCAAGAGTTTACACATTCAGGCTTCAGCTATTTGTATGAAGATAATAATGACGGATGCGTGCTAAGATCGTCGCCTGAGCTAAATACCCCGCTAGCAAACGCCTTATCATAAAAAAAATCCATCTCGGTCAGGTTTGAGCTCACACATCACTTTGTAACGCACATCCTGCTGCCATCAACAGGAGCTGCACCGTAAATTGTTTAATGAGACTTCTGTTTGTCCGCCGCAGCAGCAACTATAAACTTTATACTACCCGCAGTAGTCCCGCAGGTAATATTATAAATGAAAAAGGTTGTCTGTTGCTTATTATTTGCTCACGCACACTCTTGCACTATAATATGTCGGGAAGTCGGTTACTGTTGTAGAGATCGGCTGCCGCAGCCAATCTTTTACCACGGAGACTATTATTACTTGAATATTTAATTAAACTCATTTTGTTTTGTTTTATTTTTCAGTCTGTTCTTTATTCTTTTATACATCTTTTAACCAAATTTCCCCGCGTGTTTTTTTCTAATTTTCGCCCTCGTTGGACCCAAACCGCAGTCATTAGCTCATTCAACCTTCATTATAGCACATTTGAAGACGAATTCGTCTAACAAATTTGTATTTCACGTGGGAAATTTGACGGAGATGAACCTCTCGCAACTGTTTTATTATTCAGTGTTGATGACCGTTGAACGTTCTGTGCAGATAGAGACACGGGCTGCAGTCGACACGCCTCAATGTTACCGGGGTGAAGTGACGGCTACAGCACCGTGCCTCATGCTGTCTGAGTACGGAGGCTTATTCGTGCGAATTTATTGTCAAAAGTCTCTAAAGGCGCGGGTCGGGTCGGAAAAAAATATTTGGCGAAATCATGAGTTGAGGTAATTTAGTTATTCCCTCGTGTCAAGTGCTGTGGATAAAGGTTTTAGGGCAATTAAGTACACGCCACAGCCGAGCGGTGAACTGGCGAATGGCAGCCCAGCAGACGGCTCCGAACTGGTGCACTGCTAGTGCAGTGTCACAGATTAATAGACTGCAGTATGTTGCACAAGCCGAGCCTTGCGCACTCCGCTGGGCGGCAAAAATATAAATAGTCAAGTAAATATAGCGTTACGTTGTTTACTTCCTGTTACAGAAAGGTAAATACCTTTCTGTGAGTGTAATAATGGTTAAAAACTAATAACTTGTATATATTTCTATTTCCATTCTATTTCTATATCAATTTTGATACTTGTAAGTCCAGAAATGACAAAGTTTCATATAATATTTACGCACTATATTTCACCCTCGTAGGGGATCAATTTCTGAAAATCCTTTCTTATCCCCTTTATGATGTAGCATGTAATCTCTTTTATGACGTAATCCACTTTGTGATGTAAGTAAGTACCACTTACTTCATAAAAGGGACGCTTATATCATTGCATGTTTCTAGGTACAGTGGTGTCCGCTGTGCGTCGATATACAAGAGAGTCCGGTTCGTCTTTTATACAGGTACTTAGATACCATTTAATGCGCAACAATAACTCATCTACAATTGCGTGTACAATAATTGTAAAAGATCTGCGTCGGTAGCTCAGTACACAGTCACGTAACGTTTCATCTGGAAAAAGTTGCGTTGTCGTTGCTAAGCAACTGAATCAGTTTCGACTGGAGGGCACCTGTTGCGTAGTATGCGCACTCTTTTTGCCTGTTGCTTCCTTTCTGTAAGTTGTAAGTACTGCTTCAGTTTCGCTCTATATTTCTATAATATTTCTGCCAAATGTTGTCGATATTGTATTGCATTTAAAATTCACTTATTTGAGTTACAAAATATGACAGCAGTTAAGATATTTGAAAAAGCTTCTGTCGGATTCTCTCAAGGATAATCGAAGCCCCGCTAAGGGCGTGTCGCTGTAAAGGGCACACGCGAGTCATCGTGTCCACAGTTTTCGGAAGCGGCCCGCGGTGATTAACACAACCGCATCACGAACGGCGCAGCTTCGCGGAATATTACGCGCGTCCTCGGCCCGTTCCGGGGAAGTCGGCAGTTACCTTGATTCGTCATGAGCACCGGCAATACTATATGACGTCACTTTACTTGCAGACGTGACCGAGAACCTGTCGTGTGCCGGTCGCGTGGCGACTACTCCACTGGGGTTAGGATCAGTTTTATTGGAGTTATTATTTAAACGCGTAGTTTACGCGTACGCGTAGTATGAAAATATAACAGTAAATCGTGTGAAACATGTCACGCTCAGGGTATCGCTTTATGCTTTACCGCGCTTACGACGCTTGTGTCGCTTACGACGCTTGTGTCGCTTACGTCGCTTACGTGTGGGTAGGATTCACTTCAGAATCGTGTTCGTCCTCATAAAATAAACGTGTGTCGGATCTGTTTGACACACAGTTTGTCTATTTAAACGCGCTATACGTCGCATATGAAAATAATATTTTACAAAATTAAAATGCAACCAGAGTAAAGAAAAACCTTTTAGTTATATTAATAACCGTAGAACGAGTCATTCAACAGTTGGAGAAAATATTTAATAATTCGTTATTTACTACTGCGTTTAATTAAGACATATTAATATTATCTTCCTACAATATTTCAGGAAATAATATTAACACAGTGTCTAGGACTCTACTCTGTGACCAAAAGATTTCAATTAATTATACCTTTGACAATATCTCAGGAAATAATATTAACACAGTGTCCAGGACTCTACTCGGTGACCAAAAGACTTCAATTAATTATACCTTTGACGCCCCAATGACGCTTACAAAAAACTATGAATCAATATCAAAACATTTCTATATGGGTGGGACAAGTTTAATAAATTTCTCATTTTTCCAAAGTCAAGCAAGAGAAAGAGAGGAAGTAAAAATTCAGCCAACCATGTGGTGATCCATGAGCATTACATTATTACAGTGTGATCCCGCCACACGTTCTAGAGAAAATGTCTTGACAGACATAAACGGGAAGACACACGGATAACAAAGTGATCCTATAGGGTTTCGGTTGTTCCTTTGATATACGAAACCATTAAAACAGCTTTAATTACCTTTGCTAAGTGTATACTATGTAAGCAACGTTAATTCTGTGTGCACCATGACAGTGCGGACTGAAATGTCAAGTGTCAAGTGACAACGACGAGCAGCCGGGCCGCAGAGCAGCCGAAATTCGAAGTTAATGACGTCCGCAAATGAGCAGCAGGAGATAATTAGTAGCTGCAGCAGCCGCCAGCCGCCCGACAGGACTTGGTGTTTCTTTTCAGTTTGTGTGTTCGTTAAAGGCCAAAACTATAAATACTCCGCCTAACGTTTACTGATCTTCTTTTGGATCAATTATTATTAGAGTATTTTATGAACTGAAATTACCAAATTTTTTACAATAGTTCCAAAAAATATTTATGGTAAAATAAATAATTTCCTTTTATAATAACAAAGTTTCAAATTATATAATAAAAAAAATTAAGTGATTACTTCTTTAGACGCGCTAATAAGCATTTTTAAGATGGGAAAAAATTGTTAAATTTTTCACTTGTGTCTCTGCCGGAGTGACGTTGTTGTTTTAATTTGTCTGGTGACCCGGGTGGGCGTGTTTTAGTAATCAAATGACGAAATAACATTTTGATGAGCTGCGCTCTCTACACCTTTCTAAGTTATGTTTATCTGAGTTTACTCCTTAATAACGATTAAGGCGTATGAAAAAATTTGTAGAGGAAAATCATGTGAAACAGTAAACGAGCAATCGAGCGTAACGCTTTGTCACGCTTATGTCGCTTACATCTTTACCTCTTCTCTTGCTCTTTTACGTCTTCTGCCACATTTCAGTCTAGAACCATGTTCGTTACTACGGAGTAAGCTGCGTTCGCGTGTAGGAGACGAGGTATGATGCTTTTTAGGGTAGGTAAGGTAAGGCAGTGAAATGGTAAAAATCGGAACCATTATAGATTCGTCATGTCTGTCTGTCCGTCTCTCCGTTCGTATTTCACAGCTATTTTTTTTCTAAAACTATTGGGCCTTCGTAGTTGAAACTTTGTAGGTTGATGTATTCTGTAAACCGCTAATTGAATTTTGAATTAAAAACAGTAAATTAATAACTGTGTGGGGGGGAGGGGTGAATGGAAAGGGAAAAACTCCATACACAGAACTGAATCTATGTTTTTTTCATCTAACACGTATGTGAGGAGTGTCCATGAATGGGTCTTTAAAATGACATTACGGTTACTAAAACCATTTTTCGTCAAATCGATTGTTGGAAAGATAGACACTTCCAAAGTGAAAAATTAGTGTCCCTCCCCCTCTAAGTTTTAAAATAAGAGATATCTTATATCATATCTAATAAATATATGTGCTGTAGATTTCAATGGAAAATTTCAACGATAATTGGTTAGAGCGAGATATCATTGTTAGTTTTGAGAAATAATAAATTTCAAAAAACGCAAATACAACTTTGTCGTTCACACAAACGCTACGAAATTAACGCTACGCTATTTTATTTTCTGGTAAAAATGTCGCAGAGGTATAGATATACCTTTCGTTAGTACGGAACTCGTTCTCACTTGGCCGGTTTTTATTATTGATGTCGATACTGATAGGTCATTGTATATTTAATAAGGCGCGATCATTTTAGAAATGCGACAGTCTACCTATTAAAACACAAATTTTTACATCAACGAACCGTTTTTAGTCAAAACGTTTATTCATTGATCTAAAGGTGTCTTAATTTAGCTAACTAGCGTGCAGCTTCGTACGTGTCACATGTATGCATCTCAGATTGATGGATTTTGGGTGCATCCATGGAACGTAAATTAGTTTTTAAATTAAACATCCAGTAGCCAAGATGTACAAATAAACTAATAAGAAATATATTGGTCTTATAAATATAATAACCAGTGAACATTTTCTCTTTTATACAACCATTCCCAATCATAAGTTTACAGTTTAGTTAAAGATATTTGATATTAAATATTAAGGGATATGCCATGTCTTACAGAGCTACAGAGAGCCTCGCCGTAGCTGCAAATGTAATTGAATGTCGCCACGGACGAGGAGCTCGGCGCACCGGAGTCTGATCGAGGAGGTCGCTGCCGGCCGATGAGTTGCAGCAAGATGAACAACCAATTAAAAGCATTACAGGTATGAAGAAACTTATTAGGAGCAAATATATCCCAAAATATTTTCTTTTTTGGAAAAAAACGTTTTTACAGGAATTCACTAGTAACGAGTATTATACACGCTGACTGCACCAACCGCGACGGCCTAGCATTGATGCAAAGAACGAGGCACGCAAATATAATTGAATTATATGTAGGCATTATAAGCACTTTGTTAGTTATAAGTTATTTTTATGTACACCCAAATATGGCCAGAACTTTACAAACGTTTCCGTTTATCAGGTCTGCTGGAAGAGATTCCTGTATGGAATAAACTGTACCTTTGTACTTGACTTGTAATATATCTCTGTTAGTATATAAGTTTCCATGTACATGTTGTTAAATAAATAAATAAAATAATAAGATAGCATAAAAGGCTTCATTAATTAAGTGTTGACGAATTCGCATGAACATTGGATCAGATATAGTTGAGGACCTGCGAGGACGTAACAATACAGGAGAGAGTTGTTGAGTTGTAAATCCTGACGTGTCCGCTCCAGGACACGCGCACTTGTAAACAAATATGTCAATTGTTTCACGCGACAACTTATGAAAATTTAGCAGACGTCTGGAGTCTTATCAAAATTTACTGTTATCCAGAAAAAATAATTCTTCCTTTGGAATAGATTTTACGCGGGTGAAATCGCGGAGCGTAGGTAGTATTGGTGGTATAAGGTACTAACCCAACAGGGCTCCAGCCATATAAGAAGCTAATACGTTTTTTCATTTATTTTGCCAAATTGAAAGATTTAATAAAAATACTTTATTATTTAGTGAAATAGAAAAAAACCACGAATTCGAGTGAAGAAATTAAGATAAGAACAAATTATTAACTGTGAAGTTGCTCAATGTAATTATTAGAGTTTGTCTTCTATAATGTTCATGTTAATGTATTACTTTAGAACGCACTAGGCATTTTGAACACCTGCCTGCTATATCAGGTTAATTTTTAAGGCTTTTGGTGGGCTTAATTAATTTTAAATACGTAGTTTAATTCCATTTAAATTCATATAAAAATCAAGACCACAATAGATTTATGATGATGCTATATATTTTTTAATAATATTATATATTATTAAAAATAGATTTTTTTTCTGTGATGAATTCCTTTTTCCCTCTCTTAAAGTTCCGTTACATTCAACTTTTATAATTAAAACAATATAAATATCTTAAAAATCATTGTATTGAATAAATGTAAATTAGGAATAAATTGGAATTAGGAACAATGTTTTCACGCAACATGGGCGACAGACGACAGTGTGAAAGTTGTGCAAACTTACCGGCGAGGAGGAAGGCCACCAGCACCGCAGCCGCCCGCGCCATGGTTCCGCCCAGAATGCCGCGCGTCGGCCGCCCGCCCGCCTTATAGCAGGTCCGCCCTGAGGTGCGCGCGTGCTGACTCCCTCGCTGCTACTCCTACTCACGGCACGGCCGAGGACCGGTCGAACTACACCGGTGTGATGCCTTTGATTTTTTTTTATTTTAAAATGGAGCCCCGCACATCCGACATCCAAAACGTAGCAAACAATCGCTTGACCCTACGACTTGACGCACGTCCCGGGTGACGTCCGTACGTTTGTTTTTTCTAGACCTGAACTTATGTTGTGGTAGCAAAGAGATCCAATATATATATAATTAGTAAGAGGTAGTGCCACGCTGCATGCTTGCATGCAGCCGAATTGGGCCGGCACGACCGGGGAGGTACCTCTCGTATACACGAGACCGGCGTGAAGTGACAGCTGTGCTGTCGCGTTTCGTGCGGTGTGTAAGTAACCGGTGGCCCATGGAGGTGGGAGGAGAAAGGGGGGCAGCGCATCTGTATAGTCTATATGCCGATGTCTATGGGCGTCGGTAGTCATAAAAATGGCTACAACTGCTGCAAAAAAAAAAAAAAATATGGCGTCATACTTGATGCACTATAAAATATAATTTTAAGTAGACTTGAGATGTGTAAAGTTAGTGTGATAGAAGCCTCCTACGTCCACTATCGCCCACACGTCCTCAGAGCTCGTCGGGCGACAATACCGGCTGAGGCGTGGAGAGCGTCCAGCAGCAGGGAGAGACGCATCCCGGTATTGTCGTGGTCGGAGGCCCGTGGTAGCTCCCACCTCCGATGGTGCGGAGTGCTCGCGCGCCAGAGGTAGCCTCGGCGATAGCCCAGGTGGCCGTCTCGCGGGGAGCATCTACCGGTGTGTGTGTATGTGTGATGAACATTTTGGAAACAATTGGACAGAAAATCGTTTTGTTCTGATTTGTCGCAAATGACGATGGTTTTAAGTTTCTTTATCCCAGTAACCCATATAGGATCTCTCTATTGTCCCTCTTTCAACCCTTTTTTCTTAAGAACACTTTACTTGAGTTATTTTTAAATTAATAAAATGGATTAATTTATGGTTATACTATTAATTTAAAACTACAATATCAAAAATTAAAGAATTTTCATATTTAAAGGAAAATATTCACAGATGTGTTTTATTACATTTTATTCAATTCAACTCTGTTAACTTCATATTTTAAAATATAAATTATGAGCACTACACAATTAACAAACGCAAACATTTACCCAAAAGCGCAATGTACTTCATACCAACCGGTACTCCACAGTCCCCTCACTCGTTATTTTATTGTAATTTACTTTTCATTTTTGTAAACAATTCATTTAAATAAATACAATGTGTGTCTGCTATTCTAAATATTTACACTTTTATTTCAATATTTGATATTCTGGCGAGTACAACAGGTAGGCGTTTGACCGCTTACTCCGCTCACTGTCAGGATTGTTGTTTCAACGTACATACACTTCTAGCTAAATGGAACTACCCCAAAGGATAGCGATCTACGGTGTCTACTCTCTATCTACGGTGTTAATACAAGTCGCACGGCCGTTGCTGAACAATCACTACATAGTAATTGTCTGACGACCAGGCTGGCGCAGTGACAGGGCCCGGATAAAGCGGAGCATGTTGCGCCAGGCGTCGCGGGTTCGAACCCCACCTTGATCATGGATATTTATCGATGTATTTATATGTGTTCTTATAATAAAAATCTTAAATTTTTATTTTTTTAATTTATAAATCATATTAAATTTATTTCCGTTGTCTAGTACCTGTATCACAAGTCCTTACAGTACTTAGCACGGGGCTATGCTAACGTATGCGATATGTCCACAGATGTTATTTATTATTATTATTATTATTATAGTATAAAACAAAGTAGCTTTCCACCGTGTGGGCGTCTAGATGATTAATCTTTAAATTTACGCAACAAATTTTGATGATTTTTTTAATAGATAGAGGGATTCAAAAAGAAGTTTTGTACAAGGTTGATAAAAGCGAGAGGCATTAAATGAAACCACATATTTAGTGTATCATTTCCAGGCTACACAACAAAAATCAGATCAATCGGAGCAATAGTTTAGCCACAGGATTTTTTTTAAAGTTTTTTCACTTCGTACACGCTGATCGTCGACTAGAAGCGGCCGGGGTCATTCACCCCGTGCGAGGTTGTACGCGTCGGTACAAAACATTATCACATGTTTTCTCTATTTAACTTGTTTGAAAAAAGTATTTTCGTAATTTGTCATAAACTTTTTTAATGGTTTCGGATTAACTGTAGGCACTTGTAGTAAATGTGGTTTAATTTAATGACTCTCGCTTTTATCAATCTTATTTGTTTAATAACATTGAGATATCGTCGTTTGAAGTAATTAGCAGCGATGAGCTCGGCGAGCCCACGCTTTTTCCTTGAGATGCCTACGAGTCTGTCTCCTCCATTTTTGAAGTCCGAAATCCACGCGGGAGAAGCTGCGGGCGGAAGCTAGTTGATAATAAAAGAATTAGAGGAACGTTAAATAATTGTGAACGTTCGCTTAGCTTCATCCATGTGCTGGGCGTAGAATTATTTCCGTTGCCTATATTCTATCTATTGACGATATGCCACGCCATACCTGCCAAATACCTAAAATCCTTTTCAAAATTTTATTAGTAATATATATTCTACTCTATACGTTTGCAAGATTTTTACATTTCACATACACAATAGTTCCTTATAGGGATAAAAGACAAGAAAATTTTCTCAATCTTAACGTCATATTATAACGGTTGTATGGTGGTATTAAAATCAGCGTTCGAGCGTTCGCGGTCCGCGGCTCGAGCGCCGAGACCGGGGAGGTGCCTCTCGCTCACACGACACCGCCGTGCTGTGGCTGCTGTGCTGTCGCGTTTCGTGGGGGTGTGAGTGCCAGCGCACGCATCTGTGCGCCAATCATGATGGCCATGGGCGTGGGTAGTCATCAAAAGTTCTGACTGCTCATCTGTCCGAATATAAAACGAGGCTAACGGTAGGTACCCCGCCGAGCACAGGCCAGATGCGGGCTCCGTGGCGGCCCTCGCCGCCGGGGCCGCCCGGCACAGGCCACTCTCGTTACAGGACCAAGTCAGCGGCAAATACTCGTAGGCGTTTCGAAAGTCAACGATTAAAGTTAATTAAACAATTAAAGTACATAAACGGCCGAGTTAAACACAAAGAATATATTGTTCCGCACAAAACAAAGGTCATTCGCAGTTTTTTCGAATTGACTTTGCGCTCGTTTGATTTCAATAGGAACAAAATGTGGGCGGCGGCGGACGCGGTTTATGTTATAGCGGTGCTCGAGCTCTGCTAGTGCTGTGTCCGTCCACTGTCAGGCAGAAATATATTTAGATGTTACAGAGCTTTACAGTTACACGCATGGAAATATTTGCGCAGCGCACGTGTCATTACATTACGATGTTAATTCGATTTGACGGCACACAATAGTTTGTTTGACGCACAAATCAAAACGTTGTGTTTGAAATTCAAACGATTTTACTGTTGATTCGTCTTTGATATGCTTGTTCTAGTTGTAGTCAGTCAGTCTGACAGTCTGTCAAGAACCGATTTCGAAATTGGGTGAGCTTTATAGGATAAACTACGTTAATATCAGCTACATCAACACTGTCCTACCCTTATAGGCTTTGTTATAGATAGAGTAGGGGCACACGAGCAGTCACCATTTTCATGACACCCTCCTCCTTTCTCCTCCATGTCCGCACCGCTGGACATCACACGTCGAGAGGAGAGCGCGCGGAGATGGACTATGAACCTACACAACATGACGCGTTTGTCCAAAATGGGCCCTAAAGGACCTGTAGCTGTATAAGATGACAGTAATTCCCTCGCCGCCTCACGGTACCGGGGAAATCTCTGCGATTATCATACAGCTCACGATAAGCTGGTCGTAAGTCGCGTGACGGCGGTATAAGCGCATGGCGTCTTAATTTGTCAAAACATCATTATAGTTTATCTCGTCAAGCGTGGGGTTTATAGAGAAATTGTCATTTCTAATTAAAACATTATTAAGCTTATTATATTTTTAAGCAGACAATGTTTGTCGTGGGTTTTTGTTAAAACTTCTTTGGTTATTTTTACTTTCATTTCGTTGTGATGATAACCTAAATGTTACTAATGAGTATTTTCAAATTAAAGAGTTAGGCAAGCCTGATTAGGTTGCAATGTAGTATTTACACTAAGTACTGACTGTTAACACTTTGAAACATTACTACAGTAGAAGGGTGTTTATAGGCAATGTTTAAGGAACTGACTCCTAACCGTTCAAGAGTTGTACCTACCTTCCAGCATCAGCTCATAAGATTGTGACTACCACATTTATATTTCCCAACAAAGTGTGCATATACAGTATGAGGAGCGGTTTTTCTCTCTGGTTTTCCCATCAGTCCATCATGACTAAGTAGTCATGAGGCCACAGTCGAGAGTACAACCTTATAATATTGCCAAATAAATAATCTAAAAAAACCGCATAACCATTCTAACGTGCGTGTCGGACTCACTCACGATGGGTTCCGTACCATCATTACATCATGCCGTAGCCTGGGATCCTGTTACGGTTATTAATATTGAGCAAAAAAATGTCAACTTTCTAGCGGCTTATGTCCGTCTGTTGCGGTTTTATGAGATACAGCCTGGTGACAGACAGACTGACGGACAGAGGAGGCTTAGTAATAGGGTTCCGTTTTTACCTTTTTAACATGTGCACAAGAAAACATACAGTCGAATTCGAGAACCTTCTTCTTTTTGATATTATTTAAAAATAACATTGGCCATTCTAAACAGATTCAAAAAATATAGCTCACATTTTATTTTATGCGCTAATCCAAAAAAGCTTCAAAAACCTATTTGAACACGTAGAAAACATAAAGAGTTTTTGTGAAGATGGCGGCGCGCGGCGTTGGCAGAAGATTATGCATCCACAAATCACACCTCGACAG
>LUGF01043003.1:190319-201533 GCA_001625245.1 Calycopis cecrops
ACACACACTATTTCACACATACAAACACACTGATTTTTTAAATTTATATTTTACATTTGAGATAATTTTCCATTGAAAAAATATATTTTCAAGGATCATTCTTACAACATACACTTGCTGTTCGTAGCACTCGCACGTAGCTTCTCGTAGCTGTGCTACGAGCGATCGTAGCTCCACTTGTTACAATGCATGTTGCTGAAATATAATATTTGTTAAATTAAAAGAAATGACAGAGATAATTCCCTACAAAAAACGTGCTCCGCTAAAGAAGTTTTTCGTTTTTCCTGTCGCTACACGAGCGTCTGTGCAGGCTGCCCGTCGCCCACCGCGGCCGCTCCGCTCCAACCGTTATTTACGGCTAATAATAGCCATTACTTCACGCATGAAATATCACCATGTAATTACGAATACCATTTACACTTTTAATTCGCATATTGCTTTTTAATAATACGGACAGGGAACAAATCAAACTAGGCCATATCGTTACCTACATAATATTTACATCCATTTAGTGTAATTTCGCAGTAGTTTCTGATAATATGTGGGTAAACTTTGTGGGCGAAGATAATGTTTTTACAGGTAATTGTGGTAAACTAAAGGTGTACAGACTGGGACCATCAGATTAAACTCGGCGCCTTCCTATTCGTCGTTGATGTAGTGTTCGTCATGACGAGTCAGTTGTATATAGTTATAGGTACATGAGATCGGGTGAACGATCTCGTAAGCCTTATCATGAACATTCGTACAGCTACCTTCTCCTGCAGCCTCCCGCCTCTCGCGAGCTGCACGAGAGGCGCCAGCGCCGCTCACGCCGATGTACACTAGTGAGAGCCGAGAGGTGCTCCCCAGTTCGGGCCAGTCTCAGATGCACTGAGGAACATAAATAATGTTTATAATTATATGTATTTACGTACTTCAAAACTACTTTATATTTCACTAGCTTCCGCCCGCAGCTTCGCCCGCCTGGATTTCGGACTTCAAAAATGCAGTTATTATACATATAAAGCTTCCTCTTGAATCACTCTATCTATTAAAGAAAACTATCAAAATCTGTTGCGTATTTCTAAAGGTCTAAGTATACGTACACACAGACTTCGGAAACTGACTTTGTTTAATATTATGTAGTGACTAGCCGAGCCGTGCCCGCCTTGTTGAGCGTCATATTTTGATTTAACAAACGTAGCGTAGGAAAATGTAGTATACGTTCAATACAAACAAACAGAAACATCCTTCCTCTTTATAATATTAATTTAAATAATATAAGATTTTTCTACCCATCGTATTAAAAAATCTAATAAATAATCTAGTTTCATTTAGAATAATCTAGAAATATGGCTTCAGTTATTTTTAATTACCAGTATAACTAGTACACAGTGTAGCACTAACAGAACACTAATGTGTTTATGGAGGTTTTAAAATTACTTTACTTTTTAATAAAGAAGCTTATAAACTTTACTTTGTCTGGTTTATAACGTAAAAAGCCATTTTATTTTATAATAAAGATAATATACAGTCAACGATATCATTTTTCTTAATTTATTTTAGGAGCTTTCGGCATATACCTAGGTGTAAAGAACGTGACTGAAATGTATAGACCAGTGATTCTCAACCTTTTTTGTTGCGGCACATATTTCACGATTTCAAAATTTGGCGGCACACATAGAAAAAGATAAAAATTATTTACTTACTACAGCACACTGCATAAATAGTTTATGACAAAAATTTTAAATATACGAAATACTACAATAATAACTTTTTAAATATTTTTCTTTTTAAATGATATAATTTAATAATATTAATATTAATATAGGTACATTTGCAAAATTTTGCGGCACTATTTTGAAATTTGGCGGCACACAAAAGTGCCGCGGCACAGTGGTTGAGAATCACTGGTATAGACCATACATTTAAAATTATTCCTAACCCCACAGCCACAAACGACCTACTACTACAACCCTATATTATCAAAATCCTACTAATATCATACATGCGAAGTTTTGTATGTATGTTTGCTACTCGTTCACTCTAAAACTACTTACTAAATGGATTTGGTTAGAAATGTGGCACCTGGATGTAGATTGTAATGTGGACAAGTTTAAAATACGTTTCACTACGAAAAAATAAAGGTATGGGACATATTATACGATGTTGAAATCAGGGAACAAGTTAATATGTGTGGCTTGTGAGTGTTACTTATTCATGTACCTGTACTCAGGTATGTTGTCCAATTATTTAATTTACTAATAATTAATAATTTAGAGGCAATTACGTAACTTTTGTCATTCCCATTGTAGTGCCGCACTGCATGCTTGCATGCAGCTGAATTGGGCCGGCACGACCGGGGAGGTACCTCTCGCTTACACGAGACCGGCGTAATGTGACAGTTGTTCTGTCGCGTTTGTGCGGTGTGTAGCCGGTCGCCCATGGAGGTCGTCGGTAGTCATGAAAATGGCTCCGACTGCTCGTCGTTCATACCATAAAAAAACTACATTATTATTATACCTATATAATATAGCGCTGGCTATAAGCAGACGTGGGACGTTACCGGCCGTATATGAGTCGGGAGGCCCGTCAATAAAGCGCGCAGTAAATATCGGCCATCAATCTCGGCCGGGGCGAGACGCCGGCGCTTCACCGCTGTGCGTCGTTACCCGCGCGCCCGGGGGACTCGCACGCCACATTTACTGCCTATTCAAGATGGCGGCGTAATTAAATACCCGCATTATAGTGTCATCGATCAACGGCTTTAGTTCGTGATAACATCATACAATGCTCATTGATTGTAGGTATAGGTATGTTGAAACAAGCACCGCCCCGCTGTTTTACACGCGGTACCCACTTACTCGGCTTCTGTAAGTAGCAGTTTAATTGTACAAATAGCCTACAACCCATCCTGTCTAACATCGAAATAATTATTTAAAACTGAGCGCCTGAGCTTCGCGACTTAAATCAAACAAACAAAATCTACACTGATAAAGCATACTTTATTAAAGCAACTCTATATTTTAGGTCTAAACTCGAAACAACTATATGTATATTATAACTCGACGACGAAGTTTGTACCTTAAGGGCGTGTAAACAGACGAATTCCTAATTCCTTAGAAGCGTCCTAAAGATATCAAACCTCGGTGGAATCGACCAAAAGCAAAAGAGTAGCGAGAGGCGGTCAAGCAGACAACTAAGTCTAAATAAGGTGATCTTCTCTCTCCGCTGATCAGCTGCTCGGCAGTGGACATTTCGTACACCTTGTGGCAGTAGTGAATATTATGTATTATGTAGGTAGTTGGAATATATGAAAGATTACAAAATAGGTACAAGTTAATAGACAATATTACATCGGTGTCGTCTTACCGTAACTGCCAATACTATAATTAATTTCCAATGTTACAGCCGATATTTCCGTCACACCATGGTTAATGGTACACACCGCCTACTGGCTCGGGACACTAACGCCTCTGCCCTCGGCGCGGACGGGGGAGGATAATATCTGTCTAGTCATAAGCCGAGCTTGTTTTTTGCGGCCCACAAAATGTCGCGGTGACTTCGCACAAACGCCAGTGTGGGATAACCGATACTCATTAATATTACGCCGCCATCTTAATTAAATCATTTTGTCTATGACCTTTTTATTTTTTGTCTGTGGCGAATATCGGTTTTACATTTGGGATTCTTTGATGATGTAGCGCGTATTAGGACCGGGAGAAAGTTCATCAGAGTAGCAGCTGTTCTCTGCAGTAATTGTGATGATGTCGGTCGTTGAAGGTTGCTAAGTAAAAGGCCTAGGCCAAATATTTGTGCCAGATCCCTGCGACTCCAAATGCTGTCTACCACGTGACAGATCTGGTGGACGCGAGCCCGACAGAACGCGTAGTGGGGCGGCAGTGTTCAGCGACGAGATGAGGGGAGATGAGGGGAGATGAGGGGATGACCTTTGGGGAGAGTCTTGTCTGAGCCTTCATTTTAGGACACCGCGTGAGTTCCCTAGGAGATCCCGGGTTAAAGACCGAAGGTGCTGAAGATGGACCTCACGAGTAAGAAAAAGTCCAACCTGACCGATAACTCTCCCAGCTGGATACCGGTATCTTATACGAAATTCCGCAGGTACACAAGGCCTGGCTAAGCCAGCGGCCCCCTTTCGAGAGTCGTCTTTTTGTGCCACTTACCTATTGATGTGTAATATCCTGTATAATATATAATATGAACTTGGAAAACCTAGTTTTTTTAGGGTTCCATATTTGTAAATTGTAAAATTGTGCAGTATCATAAGCATTACAAAATGTCATTACTGGTAAAGTACTAATAATATCTACCATCGCATTACGACTACGTTGGAGCAACATGACCGCAGCAGCTCCTGGCGCCTACAACATGTCCGTGGGCTCCGTGGCGCATCATGTCTCCCAGGTAACTAGCGATCGCCCATACATGAAATTCGATCTAAGGAAAACTTTTTGTACTTACAAACTAAATATCATGTGACATAGAAACTTTATCAACAACTAGCTGCGCCCCGAGGTTTCAGCCGCGTATATTTCGATCCCGTGGAAATTATATAATCATCCCATGGCATCCCATGGGAACCTTTTTTCGGGATAAAAACTATGTAAGGAATACGAATAATAAGTAAGGAATACATACAAACTTTCGCATTTATAATATTAGTAGGCTTTAGTAGGATAATGAAGTGGCAATGTCTCAAATGCATAGTAGTGCATAGTAATGTTTTATTTATTGATTTAGGGCCGATTTTTCAATCCTCAGATAAAAGATAACCCTGGGAATAAACTATCTCTGTTTCATTTTTTATTTTTCGTGTTTAAGTGCGATGGATATAATTTATTCCTATGGTTAATTTTTATCTGATAATTGAAAAACCGGCCCTTATTGTAGGTAAGTACTTTATGAGCATTATTATTGAAAAATATTAGCGTTCTGCACTTTTCCTACACATAAGCAATAGGTGTGCCATATTCCATACTCCTCCGTCCGCGCAAGTTTCGTAAAAAGAGATCCAAACTTTTTGCTTCACATATTTATGTATGAGTTTGAACATTTAAAATTCTTCTTCATCCAGTTGAAAATCTAGGTCCAGTAAAGAGATTTATCATTCACAAACTTGTCTTGGTGGCAAAAATAGAACAGGAAGACGAGGATCAGCCGACGTTTAATAACTTAGATCGGCGAGATAACGCAGATCGCGGACGAATCGGACAGCTGGCCACCCGCAACATGACTGTCGCGTCACATCACCGCAAAGATGTTTAAAGACAATTATAGAACGGCCACTTGGTGTTCTTTTTTTTTGTTTAATATTTATTATCTAATATTAACGAAATACAACGGTCAAGGCCCATCTTTTTTCTAAAATGATGCATTACTTAGTTCTAAATACGTGTCATAGTAATCGGTGATGTCGTGACGTTAGAAAAAGAAGGTATAGGACCTTTTTTTTGAACGCAGGAAAGTTTTCAAGAAGGTACCCTGGACTCACGTGGAGGAATCAAGGCAGCCGGGCTATGTGGCAGGTAATAACGCCCATGCGGAGAACATTCTTGACAATGGGTACTACAGATAGGTCTCCACGCTGCATCAACCTGTGACAGGAGGCGCTGTATCCAGATATAACTGCCGGTAGGCGATAGTGAGAGGTAAATCTCCATTTCACTGACCAAACTCTTTCCATCTGCATTTCAGCTGACTGTGCCTCAAAGGTAACTTGGGCATAACGTTAGCAGATATTTTAACACATAATATTATATTCTGAGGATCTGAAGAATGCTAAACCCTATTATGTACCCATCTTGGCAAGTGCTGTGCCTACATCTGTACCTAGAGTTTCGTTTTTCCTACCAGTGACTGTCACTAACAGGGTTGGGAGTTGGGACCCCGCGTATTAGTTATCTACGTCTCTTCTACACCTCGTGTTCTATGTAAGAGGGCGCGAGTGAGGTTGTCAGCTGAAGGAGTTACACAAGTGTCTTCTGTAGGAACTTCGGTCTCTATAATTAATTTCAATCGCACATTTCACTAGATACGTTCTATTTTTACTTTAATAGTTTTCCGAGATGTTCCAGTGGGTTCAGTCTTGCTTTCCCGCTGAAAAGCTTCCTCGGATGAACACTGAGGTGATGATATGAGCTGATGATGATGTTACGAGCCAGTCGTGTCACACATGACACAGGTATTTAGGTCGCACGCAACACGTTTCATAAAATGCCGATATTTACAAGGTTTGTATGTAACACTGTCATAAGCCTTGAAAATACGTCATGTGTAAAAATACCGTTTGTGTAATCTTCGTATAAAACAAGAAAAGTGATAAAGAAAAATACCCACACAGCTGTGCAGATAAAAAAAATATTTTGGATCAAAAAAAAAAATTATGAATAATAAGCTAGTAGCATGGTATACACATCCGCGTCCCCCTGACGGATGATCAGTCCACTCAACACGGAGCAGCCGACTTCACGCCGGTGTGATGTGAGCGAGAGGTACCTCTCAGGAGGTGCCCACAATGCAAAGCCTCGCATTACGTCTTACCAAATCTTATCAGATTTGCGCACAATGACTTCAGAGGCGGCCGGCCTCTCGCGAGCTCCGATGATGTGCGATGCGGCGTCGCCTGGCGCGGGGCGCCTGTACACAGAGTTGATTAGTTCATCAAAAGTTTCCACACAGCTCCGACACCCGACTCTCCCCGGGGACGCGGCCGAGCGGTCTGCGGGCCCTCGTTAAAACTTAGTGTTCGTGGTCTAGACCGCGTGTGTAGCCTGACTCTTGAGGTACTGTAGCTGTGGGCGTGTGGGCTACTGCGGATACACTGTGGAGACCGTAGGACCCCGGGCGCGTCAGTGACGCAGGTATGTATGTACATGAGAGAGAATTTTTATCTATTTATATTTTATAACACACCTCCATTTTCTTAGATATTATCCGAAAAGTATGTCGATATTGTGATGATTAAAAAAGTTCGTTGAATTCAATTTCATTCCCCAACTGATGTAGAGAGCGACACAAAGCGAGAACAACTTAATATGAGTACCTACCTACTAAAATTAAAAAAAAACATTTAAAATATATACTTAGATAGGTAAAAGGTAGTGTCACACTGCATGCTTGCATGCAGCCGGATTGGGCCGGCACGACCGGGGAGGGAAATCTAGCTTACACGAGACCAGCGTAAAGTGACAGCTGTGCTGTCGCGTCTCGTGCGGTGTGCAAGGAGGAGGAGGAATCCATGGAGGCGGGAGGAGACAGGAGGGCAGCGCATCTGTGTGGCCTCTACGTGAATGTCTGTGGGCGTCGGTACTCGGTAGTCATGAAAATGGCTCCGACTGCTCGTTTGCCACCTATACCATAAAAAAAAACTTAAAATGTACACGTGGGAATCAAGTAATTATGACATATACATATATTGAAAAGAACTGACGGTACCCACCAAGTTACTACTTACCTACACTAACAACCCCACAATCAGGCCCCGTGAGGCCATCAGGCTCTACAACCACACCTAAGTGATGAGTACCCTCCGATATAACCGGTCCGATACGAGAGAACCCTTACCGCTAACTCTTGAAAAAAATAATATCATCAAATGAAATAACTACCTATCACAGCCCTGTGAACTTCACCTCATGAAAAGCTCCACTTTAGGGTTCCTCGTTCCCGTGCCTACAGAGCCCCCGCTGCTCCGGCTCGCTCCCGGCCGCCGTGTAACCACGGCTCGGTCGTACGACTTCTTGTTGTCTACACAATTAGCCGAAACTCATAACGAACATGAGTCAGAGTTCATATCGCTTTTGATATTGCTTTTGTTTCTACAGCTTCACTGAGGTCACCATTAGATATACGAAAATGAGAAATTTGTTGTTTTTATTTCGTGTCGCCTGTTGGACAGGGTCTTTGCTCTTGCTTCAATTGACAGCAGTGGTGCCGAACAATCGATAGTTGACCTCGGAAATCGTCGTCGCGATATCGATAGTAGGTATAGATATTTTTGATACTATCGATAGCATAAAATATAATACTATTGATGACTGATGAGATTAAATACTATTGATGAGATTTGATAGTATCGATACTATTATAGATCATCAAGAATATCGATAATTCTATCGATATTCTTACTATTGCCGCACTATCGACAGTCTCTCGATCGAATGGCATCACTAAATGCCACGTTCCTTGACAAATGCAGCGTTTGTCAAGGAAGAAGTGCGTAGCATTAAGATAAAAAGCGCCAATAAGAAACCCCCCCGAAGTGTTACCTTATAGACTATCGTGGTGTGAGCCGGAAGGTACCGTGTTGCTTACAGACCCGTGACCGTCTAATAAAAGCGCAGGGTCTTAGTCGGCAGTACATCCCCGTTTGCGAGCCCGACACTGTACCCGGTTGAGCCCCCCGGGTTCCTGGGTAGAGTGCGTAAAGGCATTCCCCTGCGGTACCAAAAAAGGTACACTGTACAAAATATTGGCAAGGGCGTCATACATCTCGTAAACTTTTTGTAGTCAGAATTGACAATGAGCTCACTCCGAATGTCACTTGGCCGATTCTCGGGAGGCGGTGACTGCAACCTCTATTAAGAGCTACGTCCTCGGCAGTCGGCTGCCGCACTTCACATTCTTGGGCAGGAATCCGGCAACACGTGTTCCGAGGAACTGTTCCAAACATTGACCTGAGGCGGAACTCCACTATCGGACCTAGTGAAAACATTCGTAATTTTATCTTTACTGTCCGTGTGATTTAAGCGCAGGTTCTTCCTGCGCACTATTTCAACGCCGACGGGAGCACCGTCAGTATTTCCTTAAGGATACGATTTTTTTAAGAATAGAGCTTATTCTTATTATCAAAGGGCTTGGCCCACCATTCCCACCACAGCGACTCCTGTGTCCCCAGGATCGACAGCGGCAAGCACATTTGACCTTCTCGTATGGTCACAGGGAGCCCGATAGTAAATTTAAATATCTTGGGACCTGCAACTAATTTAATCAGAAGAAAGTAAAGGGAGACAGTACCTACAAGATTACATTGACTTGAGTAAGCCGAATAGGAGCGAAAGCAGCCAGGTGCTGCACCACGGATATGTAAAAAGTGCACTGATATGGATTACGCCTTATGTTACTCTTTTGTTATCTAGGGTATTACTACGATAGAGTCATGTTTATTTGCTGCCCGTAATATTTATTACAAAATTGTTTGAACGCACGAAAGTTCCCCAGGTTGACCACTAGGTCACTGTAATAAACTACACCAGTAACTACGAATGTTATCAAGCATTACATTTCTCTCAGCTTGCGAAAGATCACAGTCTCATAGGACGTGAAGCGCGGTTTGCTTTTAAACTTGCCGTGACCAGTTAGAAACTGAGATCGTTCGAAATGAAGATTCCCGCACGCGTAGAAAAAAATATGTAAGTGACGTCCTTTGGTTGTATTAGACCAGAAAACAGCTTATTGATTTACAAGAGGACGGCAAGGCATTTGCGAAACCTTTGGCGCGTCGGATGTCTGGCCAGGTGACCCGGTTACTATAGTTTGCCCTCTATCTAGAAAATAATGACTGTAGCGTATCTCGACGAGAACAACGGTTTATTAGGTAAGTAAGCATAAACGTCTATGTGGATGTAAATAATTTTTTTTTGTACTTATTAAATACAAGCAGAAATTAATGGAAAAAAATAAATAATAATAATTAGGTAATGAATAAAAGGTCTTTAATACATAACTGTTTATTTCATAAACAATTATTACTCTAATCAATATAAAATTAGAAATATACAAAATTGACACATATTTTGTGGTGTTTCATTCTATCACATAAAATTATCTTGTACATATTTCATTAAAAAAACATCGCATACAACTCCGATACCGGCCGGTCAACAACCATGTGCTACCTCACAGCGACGATGCTGTGACATCTCGGCGACAGGACCGGGTCGAACAACTTCACCAGGCAGGCCTCCTCGAACCCGCTCTCGAACAAAAACAACAGACGATCCAACAACACCACACTCTCCACCACCTGAGCGAGGCACAGCCGCGTCAAATAAAATAAAACTATTTTCTTCCACTGGCAACTCTCGGCGCGTTTTATCTGTGCGAAGTAGCTGTCACTCGAGCTGTCAAACATGTCAAGTCGCAACAGCCCGTCCGCCATTTTGAAATACTCTTTGAAGTCTTGACATTTGTCAGCTATTCCTTTTAATTTTCCTTCAGTAATTTTTCTTGAGGGCGAATTCTCTTTGATGACCATCTGAAATGGAAAAAATATTGTGTCATGCACTTGCATCGTATTCCATAGCTATTATAAAAATAAATGTACATATAATCATTTGTATTTATTTTTTTCTCGGAGAGACCTGAGAGACCTTGTAAAATTAATTGAAATACAACTGTATACGTGCGTTGCCTGCTGTCTGTGAGTAGCCGGAGTTTTTAAAGGGACGGAGTGAAAAAGTTCATCACATCTACAGGCCACTCTAACACCATGTGCCTGGGTCGTAGATCGCCCGCCATCTAGCGGAGAGCTCTCGTGTAAGGTTTCAATAATTTTACAAAGTAATATATACAAGTATTACACCTTATTAAATTTTATTGATTTCAAATAATAATAAAACTCTTAATTTCTTTTTATTTCAGCATATTTATATCCTAGATTGGAGGTGGCACACTTGTGACACAAGATCAGGGTCACGAGTGCTCCATGGTTCTGCCGCACCGCTCCCTCTCCGCAGTCAATGGCTACCACAAGCCACATCCGCACCGACCTGTAGCAGCGCGCGGTACAGCAGGCTCCGCGCCGGCTGCGTCCGCCGCCCCCCCACGCGGTCCACGGACTGCGCCGCCAGCATGCGCGCGTTCCTGCCGAGGTTGTAGCCTGAGGGAGAACGATATACACGGTTACATTTTGGTCACGGGCCAAATTTTGAAATAAACCACTCGCCAGGATCGACGGCAGTGACCACTACGACCGCGGTAGTGCCTCACGCTGCCCACGAGCTCTCCGCAACAAATTACTGCGTTAACTCTATAAATATTGTCTAACATCATAGTTCGCTCACTTTTCCAAAGACCAATCTCCCGAATAATGTGGTGCGCAGTTTGTTCGTGCTTGTGAACGTCGGTCGAGCACAAAGGGGTGAAAGCAGTAATGTAAAGAACACGGGCTTATAAATTGTTGATAGAATCCTTAGGCGACTTAACATGTTATTA
>LUGF01043026.1:0-14357 GCA_001625245.1 Calycopis cecrops
ACGAGTAATTTGCCTTCAAAATACTCAATTTCGGCACTTTTTACCGATAGCACCCTTAAGACATCATAATATATAAGGCGCAGATAAGTGGAAATATGTTCGCTCGTAGCACAGCTACATGATGCTACGAACTGTACAGTGTACAGCATTGTTATTTATTGGAATAAAATAGCATAGGATATATTTTTAGTTTTATAGTTTTATCATCATTATCATCATCATCATCATCAGCCTATTGCAGTCCAGTGTTGGACTTAGGCCTCTCCCGTAACACGCCGGTGTTTATAGTTTTATGTTACAATGCATTTTAATGCCCTCGGAATCCTATCCTCATAAAAGTTTTACAAAGGTGTAATCGGAGCCATTTTGTGCCTACTGGCGCTAATTAACATTCGCATATTAAATAGAGGCTTTTCCGCCTTTTGGTCTGAACCGGGACCTAACGATCTACTGGACATGGTAACACTTTGCTATTGCAGTATAAAATGGTAAAACAGACATGATATAATAGTTGTCGCGCATCTTCTAGTCTGTGTATAAATTTAAATGGCACCCCACCAAGTGCTTCGTGGAAATGAAAGTGAAATTGTAGAAAGCAGAAGCTTTTCACATATTTAAGTGTATTCTATTCCATCGCTCCCTCGTGTAACATGTGGAAGTTTCGTTTTCTTTTTAAAAATGTTTCGTAAATAATGGTTTTACTTGGCGACAAGTAGTTGAAGTTGAGTAATTGAAATTTCAATATTTTATGCATAAAATAAACCTAACTTTCCTACTTAGTAAGGCTGGCGTGACCTGTAGGTACCTGTGCTTGTATGAAAAACAAATCAATGAATGCAATAACACTACTTTTTTATCTAAAAGCGGAACCCTATTACCAATGCTCCATTATCCGTCTGTCCGTCACCACGCCATATCTTATAAGCCGCGACAGCTAGAAAGCACAAATTATGCGTTATATTCTATGATTATAAATTAATGAATGAAAATATTAATAGGGATCCCCATACGATAAACTTATGTTTTTATATTTTTTACTCGATAATAATTACGGTAACAGACAGACGCTTAAATTTTTTTATAACTAAATATTTTAATAAATATACGTTCAAAAATAAATAGTTAAATGAAAATAAAGTAAGTACTTTCGTTGTATAAAAATACTTAAAAATGGAAAGGATTTTAATAAAACGTCATGTAGCAAAAGTTGACAATGGAAGGTTTATTTTGCAGTGAAAATAAGGCCTTCTTTGTGTTACATATCGTATATTCTCGCTGTCAACAAACTATGTTCATATTATTTCTTCTTTGATATTATGAGAAATGCATGAACAAATGTGAAAATAAAGCCAAGTTTCATTACATTTTATTATAATAAATGATTTTTTTAATAAACAAATAATGCCGATACTGTATTAGTGAGTGGTATCTTAGTATCGTGCCAGTCTGATTCTGCCGCATACATGCATGCGGCGTGGCACTACCTCTTACTAAAGATACAATATAAATTTGATCCTCTCTCCGATAACCGATTAAATGGAAATTTTATGATCTGATGACGGGTATTTAAGGTAAAAGGTAGAAAGCTATAAGAACTTTATAACAAAATATCTTATTCTCGTTGTGCTTTTGAGTTCACTTGATAAGGATACTGAATCTACGACAGGAGTAGCAGCGGTGGGAACGAGTGGTGGGCCAAAGCCCGTTACAAAAAAAAATACTGAGTCTAGACGTGGTTTTTAAATAAAAGCTTTAAGCTTTTATTTAAAAACTACGTCTACTACTATAACGTCTACTACTATAACGTCTACTACTACTAACTACAAGAGTACATTTTTATAATTCAATGCCAAAAATAGAGCCTTCTTAAATGTTACCTTTTTAATCTTTAAGTATTTTTTAAGTGAAATTTTATATCAATTCAGATATGTCCACCCCGTCATAACAAATAAAAAAAATAATTCAAAAAAAGGTTGTCAATGTGGGCTACTGTTTACTACTATTAGGAATCTCAAACTGAATTGCCATTTTCTACCTACAGCTATTTTAAGGCAACTGACTACAGGTTTCCAAAAGCGGGATGTTACACTTGAAAATACAGAGTGTGTTTTTCTATGAGACCTGACGGCAAATATATCGAAAGTGCTATAGTTTGGCATATAGATTGTAAACTTAAGTTATTCGCTGTTAATGTTTTTATGAACCTCGTCCGTTAAGCTTAATTTCTACAAAATATTTTATAGGTAAATTATAACATTGACTTTTCTGATTACCCAGTAGTATTTACAACAACAAAAAATATAGTGTTTTTAAATAAATCATATATTTGACAGTCAAATGTGAGAGTCCTGAGTCGAGGTATATAATTTAAGTTCACATCAGTAACTTACCATTACATTGCGTCAAACTGCCACAAAAATGCTAGCGCAAGCAACTCTCGGTATGCTTAATTGACTCCTTAATCATTTTCTGATAAAATTCGATAAAATAATTACAAAACTCAGGAATGTTCTATACGATATAAACGATGTTGTGCATCACAAGTTTATCGAGACGTACGCCCATGACGCCCAGTCGGCAGTCGACAACTTAATACAACGTTTAAAAACACTGTTTCGTGGATGAAATATTTAAATTCATCGATGAGCGGCTGAAAATTCACTAATTGCAAGCACTTGATAAAAATGCGTCAATCATTTACGTAAATATCATGTGAGAAACATGTGTACTTCGACGGAAATTTCGTACTGTTCGTTTTAAAGGGCTGCCTTTTACTAAGGTATAAGTGACTTCGAATCGAGCAATCGAAGCGGTGAATACCGCCTCCCATTAACATCCGCATATTATGCAGATGCGCTATTTCACCCATCCCCCCTGGGCCACCATTCACAAAACACACGAAACGAGACAGCTACAAAGCTGCCACTTTACCTCCTCGATCGTGCTGGTCTAACTTCGCTGCAACGCAGCATGTCACTACTTCTTACTAAACGTATCTACTCTAACTCAAACCTCCTTTTCCTAAGGTAAAGTATTTACTCTAACTCAAACCTCCTTTTCCTAAGGTAAAGTATCTACTCTAACACAAGTCTCCTTTTCTTAAGGTAAAGTATTTACTCTAACTCAAATCTCCTTTTCCTAAGGTAAAGTATTTACTCTAATTCAAATCTCCTTTTCCTAAGGTAAAGAATTTACTCTAACTCAAATCTCCTTTTCCTAAGGTAAATTATTTACATTAAATAAATCGCGATAATTCCCGTTAAAAGAAGTTGTATCGTAAAAATTAGGTTGTTAGATAACCGTCTAACTCCAGATGCAGCCGCAGCATGAACGTACCGGATGACTCTGGTTGCCAAGTTGGCTTGTTCACGATAGCTTCTTGTCGAGCGCTAAGCAAAACTTTCAGGTCACAGTAACTAGGTGTTATGAACAATTTACATTCCATTACAAACTCATTATATTTAGAGGTAATTCAATTATAACAATACTAAAAATATCTAGTTTAGTATTGTCTTTCCTCATGTGAGGACAGGTAAGACTCCATGATAATGTCACTGAGATCGAAAATCTATGAGTATATTGTACAAACAACAACACAACACGTCATCTTCCCGCCAGTTCACTTACGAGTAGTGATGGCGATAGTGTGGCAATAGTGAGAATATCGATAGGACTATCGATAGTACAAATCAATCGATACTATCGATAGTATCGATAGCACAGTAACTATCAAAGTTAGAGACTATCGATAGTATGGATTCTATTATAGATCATCAATAGTATTGCCATATTTTCTATCATCAATACAATCGATACTATCGATAGCACAGCGATTATCAAAGCTAGATACTATCGATAGTATTGATACTATTATAGATCATTAAAATGTCGATACTGTCGATAGTCCTATCGATGTCCCAACTGATTTTCGAAGTCAATTATCGATAGAGGAACTATCAATAGTTCGGCACCACTATAGTACAGAGGCAGACAGTACAGAGTGCCATATTTCACGAATAATAATTAATTTAAATGCCCTCGGCAAACTTGTGTGCATATACATTTCTACTGCTAATTCATACTAAGATATCAAACAAAAAAAACGGAGCCATTTTCTGCCTACCGACGCCTATTTATTTCCACATTTTACTCGGAAGCTATTACACTTTAGGCCCCCGCCTATAATGATGTTACGTTATAATATCCTCAGGGGCTGTCAGTCATGGTCATCGCTGAGTGCACAGGTTACTTTTATAATCATTTTCAGTACCTACTTTGTACTTTGTAAGCTACAAAGTAGGCCCAAAAATATTGTTAATTTAAAATGATTCGTAAATAATATGATAAAGTAGAAGCATACTACATATTAAAGTAGTAAGCTTGAGTTATTAATAACGAGCTTAGACGATAGAGCAATTAATATAGAAGAAGTATTTGTCGAAGCCAGACATGGCTACATCAATACACTTGCCTCTGGGAGTTGCGGCCGTCTGTAGGAAACCTCTTACTCTGCTTTCGTTCCGTTCCGCTTTATTAGAGCACACTTTAAGATACAGTACTTACATCAAAATAATAAAATTGCTACAATACTGCTTTAGTTATATTTAGACGTTATTATGGTTTAAAAGAGAGCATAGTTTTTGAAATATTAACATAAAATTAACTGAAATAATTATTATTGTTAGGAACCGCCAGAGCACTTACTAAACGAGATACATAATATATTTTTTAACAACTTTCAAAAGATACTTCGTATAGAAATACGTACATTTTATACATCCAGGATATGGACAGTATTCGAACTTTTGTATAGATCTAGCAGATCTACAGCTACAGATAGGGAGTAACTTCGGAATATATACCGACATCACACCCTATCGAAACCATATAGGTTATTATTTTTTTATTTAAAGTATATTATTACGTATATCAAAACTATTTAACACAATAAAAGTAGAAGTTATAAAGACTATGTAAGTATTGTACTTTTGTGTACTTTTAAAGGAGTTTTATCACGACATAAACAAAATTATAAAGAAAAATACGGGTCAGTGTGTGAGAGCACTTTGTTTAGACATGAGAATCTGTGCCAACGCGTTTAAGATTCACTTGGGCACGCAGTGTCGGGTCCGCAGTCTGAAACGTCTAATGAGAAACATGTCTTAAGGATGTTTGTATGTCTTAAGTATCGGTTTTAGGTTTTCTTTTGAAATAGGGAATTTGCTCTTGACTGTAGAAATAGTCTGCAGCGTGGTTTAAGAAATAGTGGTGTTTTAATTAAATTACTAGTACCAACGTTAGTACATCACAAAAAATAAAACATTTTATCGTAAAACTTTAAAAAATAAAAGTAAGCTTGCCTAAGTGCGTGCATGCAATCGTGAAAGGGCATTAGATGAGTATGTTTTATGAAAAAGTCGGCTTTTTTAAGAAGCTTACGCCACGTTTCACTCAATCAAATGTGTTAACAATGATTTGTAAAGCTTAAAGAGTCGCGGTATTAACAGCTTATAAAATACGCACGAGAGCCTGTCGAGATATTAAACGTTTAATATATTCTGCTTGTACCGTTATATCTAATTTGACTGCTTCGTGGTTAGTGGTAAGCATGTTCAACCATAGTTGTGAGCTTCGAATCCCGGGTCAGACAAAAATGTTTTACTTGGTTTTATCGCTTTCAAATAGGTAGTCCTGATATCGGCGGTCTCTGATCCATGTGCCTCAGATAGCTTGATAAGCGGTAGTGTCTGTGTGAATTTTCTGTTTTCAAAAGCGGGGTAGGACTTGAAATTACATAGTATATTACCTAACCGTCAATAACGTAAAAATATCATACATAGACATAATATACATGTCAGTATACACTGCACACTTCGTATTGTATGACTTCTCCTTCGATTTCGTATCCCTACGAGTGTTTTATCAAACTCGTACGTTACGCCGAATTTTCGTTAAAATATTTTATTGATAAATTATGTTTTTGGTTTTGTTAAGATTACCCAATGTATTGTGTTTTATAATAACGAAAATTCTTTCTTCTTAATGATTTTCACACGAATATGAGTAAATAAATAATTCTAGCTTCTTGATGTTTGTGAATGTTAGTCACTCATCATTTAGTGTCAAATTTACCCGCTGGAAGTAAGTGGGTAAACTAGGCACCTAATATCTATCATAATGAAGTTAGTGTAAGTTATCCTTAGAGACGCAAAGCGCTTATATTCGATTTCAGGTATATCAAATTCAACCACTCTATCTTGTGGGTAAAATCGATAAAGCAATTACAAAACTTTACGTTTTAGTGATACGTATTAGTATTAATTTAGATATTCATAGTTTTAATTTTTAACTTTTATCGGCAGGCATAACTGCCTGTTTGTAAGGTTCCATATATCTGAAATCGGAATCCTTATAGGATTACTTTGCCCACAAGATAAAGTATTTCATATAAATCATGATATAAACCTTTAAAAAAGTTGTATCATAATAGATTGTTAGTTAACCGTCTAACTCCAGATGCAGCCGCAGCATGAACGTACCGGATGGCTCTGGTTGCCAAGTTGGCTTGTTCACGATAGCTTCTTATTGAGCGCTCATATTTCATTTGGCGATTCACGTTAAAGGCCGAAGCGTTGTGTAAATACCAGCTTCAACGCTTCTGTGAAATATAAAGATCCAAAAACACTTTTTCGAATTCGAACACGGGATCTCACGTCTGTGGCTAAACATGCTTACCATTAAACCACAAGGTGGCATTATAATATTAGTAGGATGAAGCTAAGCACAGTGTAATTATTGTACCTATTCGCTTGTAATACGGGAGTGCGTGTGTCGAAACACAATACAAACGTTACGTAAGAACCCGTTTTGTTGTACAAACAAATGTAAGAAAATCTCCAGCGAAAGTGACCCAAGTACCCTGTCGATGTAGATGACATGTTATGACATTGTTATCGTTTTCAACCAATTGAGTTCTTTGTGGGACATCAGCATGTAAAACTTAGTATTTTTATGAAATAATGTTACTAAAAACAAATAAATCATTATATCATACATGGCATTTTTAATTTATGTATAAAAATGTGTATTGCGGTGTTTTTAGTTGAAGTCCACCAATACGCCTTGACTACTTTTTATCAAAATATGTGTATCTTCAGACCTACGTCTAAGAATAAAGTCCTAAAGTATGTTTCAACTTTTTATCCCAATATTTCGACAAGATAATGAAAGGTTTCGATTCGCGTAAAGTGACAGCTGTACTGTCGCGTTTCGTGCGGCTTGTAAGTAGCCGGTGGCTCATGGTTGTGGGAGGAGAAAGGAGCGCATCGCATCTGTGTAGCCTCTTTGCGGATGTCTACAGGCGTCGGTAGTCATGAAAATGGCTCCGACTGCTCGTCTGCACTCTGTACCATAAAAAAGAGAGACAGAAACTTCCTTGGATGAGACTGCGAGCTGCAGCTAGTGCTTGTAAAATATTTAAAATTATTATTCAAATAAAATGCAATATTAGGTAGAACAGTACACGTGCTTACGATCGGGACTTACCATTCAGTGTTCGCGGTCCTCCATCCATCCATAATCCATAATCCAATTTAGTTAAGTTGCGGTTATAGTCTGTACGCTCGATCGTATTACACTCAACAAGCTTTAGTAAACAGTTTCTCTAAGCTCCAGAGTTATTTGAAAGCTCTGAATATAAAGGCTTGGTAAAGAAATGACCTCGTAGCCAACATAAGGGTTCGGCGACGAGTTTTTTCATTGAGACTAGACAAGGATTAACTAATAAAAGTATTGGGTACCTCTTCCTGTACCCATTTGATAGCACTCTACCTCCAAAACTGTCAGCTTCAGCCACCTTACTAATAAACATAGAATAACTTTATCCAAGCGTTAACCTAGTAATAAATGGACATTTGTGAAATTCCATACCTACAATTTGTGTGTTTTTTAAAATGGAATTTGACAGTGACAGGGTATTACTAGGTTAATGTTTGGATAAAGTTATTCTATATTTATTAATACGGGGGTAAATGTTCATAACTAAGAACTGTATCATACAAACCTTTCTTTATTCCGCTTCAAATACTGTTAATAGCTTCTGAAATAATATAATCGTACAAGTCCCCCGTGCCTGAACACAATAACTTACATACCAAATGGACATTTCCATGATTTTATTCGTCTACTTCATGATTAAACGCGCCATTAAAAACAAATAAAGTAAACGGCCCGCATAGCTGTAGGTACATACAACTAAAGGGCTGATTCATAGACGAGCGATCTGATATGAAATAATAAAAAATTCTATGAACAGGACCTGGAAATACTAAGTGCGTTAGTGTTCGTTCGTATTAAGATCGATGTGTGATGTGTGATCGAGTGAATCGATAGAGACTGATGATGATAATGAAGCTCGTGTTACTAAGTTTGCATCCTAATAAGAAAATATATTCGTAGAAAGAGAGAGGCCAGTAAAATATATTAGTAGACCGAAGTGGTGGTCAAAATTGGACCAGGTAGAAAGATTTCCTAAAACTTAGTCAAATATTAGAGCCTAAGAAAAAATAGAACTTATTTATCTATGAACTAGCTGCGCCCCGCGGTTTCACCCGCGTATATTTTGATCCCGTGGAAAATAGAAAATTATCCCATGGCATCCCATAGGAACATTTTTTTGAGATGAAAACTATCCTGTGTTAATCCAAGTCACTCTTTATGTGTCTGCCGAATTCCATGAAAATTGGTTCAGTATTTTTTGCGTCAAGGAGTAACAAACAAACAAACATACTAACTTTCACATTTATAATATTAGTAGAATTGGTTTATTATATGTATAGTAAATTTCGCATCCATCTACTTATCTCCGTCTATTTCGAAATCCGTTTCCAATGGTTTTCATATTGTGTTAATTAATGTTTTAATCTTATTGTTTTATCGAGCATCAAATAAATTTATTTCTATTCTATTTTATTATATCGTGAATAACAATGCGCAGTTTTAAACTCTCATCAATCAACGCTCTAAGCTTTAGTTGTATTAAGAAATAAAAAGTACCTTTGCATGTCGAGACCACAAGTGCACAAAGAGCATTGTTCATATTTAATGTTTTCCGAATTCTTCGCGACTAAAAAGAAATGTTTATTTACGGGCATGTTAAAACTCACAAAACATATATTTACCGGCATGTAAACGCTATAATACGGTTTTTAACATGACACAAGTTTCATGTTACTGTGTAAAGTGTGATAAATCAAATTGTAATGTATACTGCACTGTTGCATGCTCATAATAAATTACTGTAAAATTATTTAGATGGTTTATTCACGTTATACTTGTGGCAAAAAACAATAAGCTAGATATAAATGTACTCATGTATGTATCATTTTAAGTATCATAATGATGATTTATAGTTAATGTATATACTGATGTCATAATTAAATAAATAAAAATAAAGTAAAATTAGTAAAGCTTTTATTTTATTTTATATACAAGGTTGATGTAAGCGAGAGGCATTAAATTGAACCACATAATTATACTTTAAGTGCCTAAAGTTAATCCGAAACTATTAAAAATAAGTTTACGACAAATATATGAAAATACTTTTTTCAAAAAAGTTAAACAGCGAAGTAACATAAACAAGCTTTGTAATGTCCTTTGTAATGTAAAGCGAACGGCAATTTCGTACGGGGTGAATTACCCCGGCGGGTCATAAATGGCGATCCGCTGCGATACAACGTGTACGAAGTGAGAAAAATCTTTTAAAAAATCCTGTGGCTAATTTATTGCTGCGATTGATCTGATTTTTGTTGTGTGGCCTTAAAATATTACACTAAATATATGGTTTTATGAATTGCCTCTCGCTTGTATCAACCTTGTATATGAACTTTTTTCAATATTTAACAATGCCAGTCCATAGGATCATCACATCCAAAAGTATTTCTTGTTTCTTTTTCAATTCTGGAACGGGAATAGACATTGCATCGCCAGTTCGTTTTCCTAATATTCTATATTGCCTTTAAATTGCAAAATATTCTAAATTTCGTCCAAACCCGCAGTAGTTTTTGCTTGAAATAATATCAAACATAATTTCGTATTCATAAATTAGCAGGTTAATAGGATATAAATAATTGCAGTTTACAAATGTCGTATAACACTAAGCAATTCATCAAAATAAACAAAAAAAATAAACAAAATAACTATTATCAATGTTGATATCACACACGTGACTACAGCCATTTCCAAAGTACAGCTCCGTTTATTTGCCAACGAACATGCCAACCCAAATATTATAGCAGTTAGCGCGTGTTCTAGTTAAAATAGTGTTCGCGTGCCAGTGCCACGTTAACTGAGCCTACATTACACCCCGATTTATACCCCGAAAAGCAATAGGGGGGCTACTTACCCCCTTTACCCGCTCAGTACCGAAATCATGTCTCGACGAGACCAATTATCAATGTACTTGGAGAGTTGCAAATTACTGTTGTTTGTTGGTATTTATCAAGATTGATGTTTATATTATCATGTGTTTAGTATAACACGATATTTATATTAAATTGTAATTGATGTTGTAAAGTATTTGAAAATTCGAGTTGAATTGATTAATGAAATTTTAAGATTTAAAGTTGAGTTTAGTGATTTAAATTCAATTTATATTGAGAGATAGACGCGCACTCCGATTGCCCGTAATATTTCTATATATATTTTTTCATTTCTATATATCTACCTATATATATAATATGATATAAAAAAAATCTCGTGTTACAATTTTAGTTACCATAATCTTCTCAAACGGCTACACTAGCTAGGCCTGAGAACATCCATGACCTAGGCGGGATTTGAACCCGTCATTCGTCGCCCGTCGTCCCCCCGGTGGAACATGCTGCCCTTTTCCGAGCTGCACCACCCTGTCATATTATAAATAAATAAATAAATATCTGTGGACTTTACACACCACATTAGCCTAGCCCCGTGCTAAGTACCGTAAGGACTTGTGTTACGGGTACTAGACAACGGAATATATTTAATATGTTTTATAAATTTAAGAAATTTTACATATTTAAGATTTTTATTATAGTAATACATATAATACATATATAAACATCCATGACCAAGGCGGGATTCGAACCCGCGACCCCTGGCGCAACATACTCCACTTATCCGAGCCCTGTTCCACTGCGCCAGCCTGGTCGTCAATATAATTATAGGTACTATATACTATAAAGTTCAATGTAATAGAATTTACTAGCCACTCTGAAACTAAACATTATTCGTCAAGAATTTCCCAGGGTGGAATTGTCTATAGCCTAAGCAGTGTTATAGAAATCACAGTGTTTACTTCAGGGAGCCCCAAATTTACTTCGTGCTTTTTTACTTAAGCCTTTCTGCGAACATACTCAAGGGAGGGGCTGAGAATTTTATATCTTATCAACACAATTTTTTACGAGTTCTTCGAGGTAAACATTCATTGTTTTTCGTATGTGATAAGAAAATATTTATAAGGTTATCTACGTGATGAAAATATTAAATTTTTTATGACGAAGCGTATCTTAGAGTTTTTGAGGGGCGGAACATAAATTTATTAACAATATTTATTCTGATTTTCATGTTATCCTTCCTATAATAACATATCTATCTTTAACCTGAACCTTATCGTAATATAATCTGTAGTCGACAGTGGCGTAACTATTCCTTAAAGGTATATCATATGTTCACCGGATGAGGCAAGACGGAGGCTTGCAATATAAGTTTAACCAATGAATGTTAGGTTCCACCTAGACACTGTTTTTATCAGGCTAGGTGCGTTTAGTCGACTTACCCAACGGTCAAATCGCTTTATTCCCTTCACACAATCTTCTTTCGATATATGCGGTATTCCTGCTATGCCTGCTAAAAGCACAACCGAGACATACAAACTAATTAACTTGACAAAAGTACTTCATCGACCACACACCATCTCTTACATTTTATCTGGTTACTTCTGTTTTAAATATTGAAGCTTTCTTTTTTTTTCGCGGAGAAATGCGTTTACGCGCTGCCATGGAACCTGGGTGAGATCCGAAGGGTGTATGGGGCTCGAGGCGGAACCGAATACTCACTAAAGCCCTGCGGGTGGCGGGTGCCATCGGCCGCCTATGTTGGAGTGCCCCGGATCTGTCAGCGACAGGGCACCCCGGCGACAAAATATTAAAGCTAGTATTCTTCACATTCAAAAGGATATTTTGCAAAGTTCCAAGACACCAATTAAAGTGGGAAAAGTAAAATGACTCGCATTCGAACGAACATTAAACATAACGCAGTTAAAAGTTTAGTTAACAGTTAACTATGTTGTAACTTTTAACGAATACTGTTCGATATAGCTGAATTGGCCGCGTACATGTTTTGAATATACTGGAAGAATTTTATCTTCTTCTCTTATAATAGACATTATATTATTATACATTACTAGCTATCGCCCGCAGCTTCGCCCATGTGGATTGCAGACTTCAAAAATTGAGTTAATATAAATATAAGCCTTCCTCTTGAATCATTCTATCTATTAAAAAAACCCCATGAAAATCTGTTGCATAGAGATCTAAGCATACAGACACACAGACGACGGAAAGCGACTTTGTTTTATACATGTAGTGATACATTGTTATATTTCTCATGAGAGTATTTTCACTATAACTGTCCACTCCCTATGCTTTCTTGGCATTTAATTAAGACACCAGAATATTTATATAAATAATAGTTTTATTTGTCTATAGTTTTTATAATTTTCTTTCGCTTGTTCGTATAATGGAAGAAGCGTTTCAAAAGTTTAAATGAACCGTCGCTTAATTCCTCCGTATTAAAATTAATGAGTTACCTTTTCCAGCGCCGTTACTTGAGGCGACATTACAGTTTTCTAGTTAACGTCTACTTTAGCGTTCCACTTTAAAATACTATTTTAGACCTATTCAATGACGAATGTCTGAAAATGTACCGTAATGGTTGTTTTAAATTCCCAATAATTCATTGAATGGTTGAAAATGTATTTTAATAAAATTATGGAATAAAAATAAAGAAAATGAGAAGATCTTCACACAGATACGTTACCCTTTTCTCCTTCTTCCCCCCAATGGGCCACAGGCTACTCACAAACTGCGCGAGACGCGACAGCATACCTGTCACTTTACGGCGGTCTCATGTATGTTCAATTCACCATATCAGCCCTACATCTTACATCAATATGAAATATTATACATAAGTATACTATTGATTTTGGTAGCATTTATTAAATAGAAATACTAGTAGTCTATGGCCTATGGAGGCAGAAGGAGGAGGAGGAAGGGGCGCAACGCATCTGTATAGTCTCTATGCGGATACCTACGGTAGTGATGAAAAAGTCTCCTAATGCTCGGTTGCCTCCTTATGCTATAAAAAAAGTTTTAATATTTATTGTTTTGTTACGTAATTATAGAGCTAAGGTAAGAGCAACGTAGTAATACGTTGGCGTAGACGTAATGTGCCGCTTAACAAAGCCCGCCTAGTATGTAGGTAAAGGAAATATCTTGGTCGGATCAGATATTAGTAGTACCTAGATAGAGTGATCATTTATTAGTGCTAGAGGATATAGCGTATGCCGAAGCTCAACCATTTTGGCGCAGCCTAAAGGTGCACTATGCTTCTTTTATTGTTTAGTCTCCAAGTTATTGTGTGTGCTAAAATAAATGTTTTCTATATTTCTGACGATTTAAGGGAATTTTCATGACATTAGAACTTTATAATATTAGTTTAGATTAGGTATAAATATTTGCTTTACACATTTTACATTTCTTGAAAACAAAAATATCTACAACACAAAGTAAAGCTGCTTGCCGCTACAAAATAAACCTTCCATTGTTATATTATGACGGCTTATAGAAGAGATCGTTGGCCCATGCCGCAAGAGAGAAAGCCGATCTCCTGGGCTCTCTTTTTGCGTCCAACTCCACTTTGGTTGACCAAGGAACTCCACCACCCAGCATTCCGCGGTGCGAACACTCCATGCCGGACATTAAGTTCCGGCAGAGTTCTGTGCGTAAAGCACTTCTTTCCTTGGACATCCATAAGTCGAGTGGGCCCGATGGCATCGCACCGATTGTGCTACGGACATGTGCTCCGGAGTTGGCGCCGGTGCTGACGCGTCTTTTCCGATACTCCTACTCTGTTGGCGTCGTCCCAAGCTCCTGGAAGACAGCTTTAGTGCACCCGATCCCAAAGAAAGGCGACCGCTCGAATCCATCCAACTACCGACCAATTGCGATTACCCCTTTGTTTTCCAAAATTATGGAATCGGTCATAAACTGCCAGCTCTTGCGTTATTTAGAGGAACATCAGCTACTCAGCGACCGTCA
>LUGF01043044.1:0-11481 GCA_001625245.1 Calycopis cecrops
TTAACTGTTTACCTATGAAACCATGTCTAATGTTAACTACTTCTTAAAATTTTTAGAATCACAAAATGTTTGTTGGGGATACCGGGATCCCGAAATACCGAGTGCGGGATCTCGGTATTTCGGGTATAAAAACTGAACTGAACGGAAATTTATAAACGTAAACATTCATTCGTAAATATATGTTTTAAGTTTTTAAAGTATTAGCTAGGCTTTAGGAGGAATTTTTTCTTATTTGCATGGGCTATTTTCCAAGTTTTCGAAATCCACTCCAGAATGTTTATCAGTGATCAAGAACCTATACAATTTTTTGTTTTTATTTCTGATAAGTATTTATCTCTAATTTTTATATTAAAGATTCATAATTTTTAAAACCCGCGAAAACGCTTATTTATGCAAAATGGCGTCTTGGGACGTGGATTGGCTTTATTAGCGTTCCGTAACACGAATAAAGAAATTTGCCTCGAAAAATAATAAAATGATATTAATCTCATGGAAAAAAGCCCATAAAATATTCCGGTAGATTGAATGAAACAATATTATTCAGTCACTAACAAATATATTTTCACAAATAAAATATGAATGCATTCCCAATAAGCAATTGAATTAATTTGTAATACATGCGTATTTACCAGTAGAAAGACAAAAAATATTTTTACTCGCCAAATAATTTATGAATTGCATTAAAACGGGATAATAAAGATCTGAAGAACCTTTGTGTAGTCGGTATCAGGAATAAAAACAATTAGAGGAAATAATCTCCAAAGGTCGGGCCTCAATTTTGCGGGACAATGGCCGCCAGCTGTCGCCGGCCGGGGATTTTAGAACATTTTGATTTGATTTGATTTGCAGGACAACAAACTAAACGACACGCCACGTGCGTGTCCGGTTTGAAATGCTGGTTTTATGTGTGTTGGAAGTGCCAAGCCGGGCATATCGACCTGATTACAATGCAATGGAACAATACATACAATACAAACCTTCGGTAGACATTGGACTGCATCGTTATAGTAATAATACTGTGCTTCATGTTCCGACCATAGCCACGTCATATGAAATTTAAGTGGATGCCATTATAGCCTTTATAACAATGGCGGCAAGGTTATGAATAGCCTGTTCGCAAATTGTATTTAATGGCCATATTCGTATTTACTCAAACGCACACACAAACGCACTCACAATTTTTATATCGCCTATCATCAGGGATAATATACTATTCTGAGCCTATTCAATTCAAACAAACCTACACATTCTTTCTTTTATAATAATAATAAACCATTAATAATAAAAAAGTCACCCATCGCCCCATCAAAACAAGAGTGCCTCCACTATTTTGCATTTGCACCATTTGCACAGATGACAAAAGTCATATCAGTAAGTAAATAAATCAATGTCACTGTCAAAATGTAATTCCTAACAAGTTCCAAAGATGGAGCGGAGATAGTGAAATTTACGCGGGTGAAGCCGCGGGGCGCAGCTAGTATTTTAACAATAATGTACTGTATAAAGTACTTTAATTTAATAAATAAAACTTTACACACACTACCATGCATTTGACACATTAATATAAGTATATGTTTCCTATATTCTCTGTCTACGTTCCCAATGATATTACAAAAGTTTGTAATATCATTGTACGTTCCTCTGTCTACGATATGATACACGTAATTGATAAAGTTTCTGTGTCTTTTGCGTAGACAGAGAATACAAATATTATATACAATTGTATTCTCTGTGTACGGTCTTTTGCAACATAGATAATATACTTATAACCAGTTTTGCAAGTTTGAAAATTCTGATACATCGATATATCGATATTTTTAATTCGATATATCGTTATTTTTGGGCGATATTTTTTAAAACGATATATCGATATATCGATATAAAATATCCAATATCAGTAGTTAAGTGTAGATTTGTTTAATTTAAATCTGGTAAAGACATCTCGGCATATCAGTTACCTAGTTGATGCGTACATATTTTAATATGATAAAGCACCTTTATATCTCTCATAATTTATATAAAACCTTTTACAGTAAAAGGTTTAATAAACTCATAATATCCGTAAATATTTATTTACATTACGCGCTGTTTCAAATAATTGTGATGCAACATTGGGGAACACTGTCGCGTTTTGTGCGGTTCCTGAGATTCACTAGGTATGGTGTTTGTTTGTTTGTCATTAAACTCTGACCCCTCGCACCAATTCGCCTGCAATGCAGCCATGTGTTTAAAAATCAGAGGTAGAAAATACACCGTTCATCGTGAAATTTTGTACGGCATTCTTAGAAGTAAGTAATTAAAGTTTTCTACAGAAAATTCTTTATAATTTTATTAAAATAAAAGAATATACGGACGCAGGCGAAGCCGAAGCGAAAGATAAGAGATAATAAGATATAATATAGTTAAACTATTTTAATACTTTTATAGGTTACTGTTCCAATTAATTATTATTATAATATGTATAGATTTATCCCAGTTGCTTATTACAAGTATTTTAATATAAAACTTTCTTATAATATAAGTACTCCAACACAGTAACACATTGAAGTTGTAAAGCACACATGTCATCACCCACTTTAAAACGTCTGAATACATTTTACATGTAAAGATGTTTGTGTGTGTAAATTAGAAGGCAACAAGTTCGTGCGGTACGGGTCGGCGGCGGCGGCGACTGACTGGTGTCGCTCACGACAGCTGGTGTTTACTAATACCGCGCATGTACCGTTGCCGCCCTTCTGGCAACACGTCACTCGCAACGTGCTTAGCCGACACGACGTAAGCTCCACGAACCACGCTTCTATTGATACGATCTCTAATAACATTTCACAACGTGTAATTAGTCAGTGTGAGGGGTGTATGAAAGTTTCATGAGAAATAAAAGATGTCTTTCTGAAATTTTATCTTTTTTTTTTCTTTTTTATTGCAAATAAGCTGTCTGTTTTAATGCGAGCAATTAGGTTGGCCTCATTACAAGTAGGCAAGCTGACGTTATGGTAGTTTTATATAATTACTAGCTTCCGCCCGCGGTTTCGCCCGATTTCGGACTTCAAATGTTATTCTGATATGAAAGCTATATTACTGTAAAGTTTTATGAAAATCCGTTTAGTAGTTTTTGTGTGAAAGAGTAACAAACATTCTCACAAACTTTCGCCTTTATAATATTAGTAGGATATAGATATGTATTTATTTTATAATATTAATTCTGAAAATTCTATAGAAATCTCTCTATAAATTACATGGTAGAAAAGAAAAGATTTAGGCCACTAAAAGTGTAGTAGGAGTCTAAACTCGCACTGCATATATCCGCAGCAGAATAGTAATTACTTTAAACTTCCTTTTTGTAGTTAAAGTTTAACATTAAATTCAATATCTTACGCTTGATGAGAGCATTCAAAAGCGTCACCTTCATGATATTCTTAAAACATAAGACATATTTCTGGTTTACAAAAGAAATATGGTTCCGCGAATTAAGTTTTAAAAATATAATCCTTGAGATTATGGCTCTTCTGTGGTTTATAAGATAAGCTTTATCTATTGCTCGAAGGGTTTATCATGATCATCAAGCAAACGAATTGTTCTCGACAGCGCGGTGATAATAATCACCCGATATAACAGATTTTCTTCGAACTTCGGAAGTACAAATATTTCACTTAATTAATATTGTTGATAAATATATGAAGTACTTTAAAGAAATATTTATTTTACTTTTTTTTTCGTAATACATGTAAAAATCTTCAAACGTTTTCAGATGATTCGGAAAAAAAAATTTTTGTTTCACTTATACCGTATACAATATTACTGTATATTCAGATAATATAAATGTACAATATACATTGCAACATATAACATTTAAGTAATTAAACACAAATAATACGAAATAGGTAATAAAGTTCTAACGTAACGAAATACTTGAAAATGAAACCGTAGCGAGAGGTGAGCTGAAATGAAATTCCACGGCAAATAAAACAAATTTAACAAGCCGTGGTGCTCAGCCTCCTGTTTGTAGCCGCAGACAAATCAGCCTCATTTACTGTCTAACTGCTCTACTTAGAAATAACATGAAGTGCATTTCGTGAAAACAAGCTACCTAACAGTCAGTAAAGAGCCAGCGTTGATGATGTTTTTGAAGTAGAACTTCTATACGCGCTCTTAATATGGAGTGTAAGCTGGCCTCTCGTCAGCGTGTTACATAAAATTTAAGTATAAAATAAGGTCACAATCGTGCCATATTGTATACTAGAAAGATTGCAATAAATGTATTCTTATTTAATAGACTTTTAAATTTCCTTTATACATTTATTAGACTTTTTAAAATAACCTTAAGCGATACCTTTTTTTCATCTAGCAAGGCAAGTGTGCAAGTGAATCGTGATATGTGGCGCAATATGAATCCATTGTTGAATTGTAATTAGTTTTAGAAGTTATGATGGCGTTCGACGCTAAAAAGTCGTTAAGAATTTGTTTTTAATGTTGTATAAATGAACAAGTTAATGCAGTAAACTATAGCTTAGCATAATTGATATGAGGGGAACCTCAGTCCAGTTCAATTAAAAATAGTCGGTTAGAATATTTATTAGTATTGTTACTGTCAGAAGCAAATGAGTATGGAGATCATCACATGGAATAGTCATTCCATCTGGTCTTATGCTGAAGAATAAGACCAGTTGGATCCTAAAAGATCTATATCTCCAAGGGTTAGACATTTTTCAGGAAATATCGGACAATTGTAATAATATATAGCTGAAAAGTTTGTTTGTTTGAACGCGCTAATCTCTGGAACTACTGATCCGATTTGAAAAATTCTTTCAGTATTAGTTAGTCCATTCAGCGAGGAAGGCTATAGGCTAACCGACTTTTAACCGACTGTGGTAAATAAACGAAGTCACGTAAACGAAGTTGCGGGCGTCCGCTAGTCCTACATAAACCTAGACTGCAACTAAAAAAATGGACCCTAAACTAAACCAAGAAACTGATTCAGAAAAAATGGATATAGAAAAGGAGTTAACAAACAAATTTTTAAGTGGTGAAATGTCTTTTGCTGAATATTCAAGTGAATGGTATGAAGGCGATGAAGAAGAGGACTTGGAAGATACCAATAAAAGAATTGATGAAGAACCGGCATAAACTGATACAATAAAATAATATTTAATAGGAAATGGTTAGTTTATTAGTTGTCTATGTTTAGTCATAGACCGTACACTGAATATTCATACCATAGATAATGCCTATGGAGGTACAGATGACAAGAGAAAGAGGGACGTCGGACATTACGATGTAGGTGGTAGATGGCAGAGAGCTGCGGATTACTAGTAATGATGAACTTAGGCATCAGCTGTCAACACTGATCTGTCAGACTTGTTCTACTTCCACTTGGCATGTGTATGTAACAGTAAATAACACTATTAAACATCGACAACCTATACATCGCTTCTTTTATAACCGAAATCTTAATTAATCCTTACCTCAGCGTGCATTGGATTTGCACACCCAGATATACTTATTTGATCATTTATTAAATACAAAGCAGCTGCTGTTAAAATTACAGTACACATGCCCCTTTTTTTACACGAGTATGTGCTTATCCATAGTATAGTGTGCCGCTTTAAAATATTAATTACTTGTTTGTTAAAACAATAAATAAAATGAAAATAGTATCTATTTCACTTAATTTTAAAAGTCTCTTATTTGTTTATTATCGCTCAATACCTCCAATTGTTAAAGACGACCGTCACTGGCGCAGTGGTAACAGCTCCGGTAGGCGAATCATATTGCACCCGGGCTCGCGCGTTCGTATCCCACCTAGGTCACGGATTAAGCCTTTATATATGTATGTATTATAATTATGTACGTATTTCTATAGTGATAATAACCAAATTATCATTTACATATTAATTATGTAGAATATTGTTTCCTGGTTTTTTTATCTGGCAAGCCTCTCTCAGTATACCTAGTAATATTTAAAATACGAAATTACGATATATATCAATTATCAAGTATAATAAAAAACTTTTAAATTTCCCAATAAAAATTATTATCTAATTTTGTTGTCGTTTACAATTAGCACACATTTAGCAGGTGTATGTCATGATTGGGTTGTAAGCGCGTACTTAGTTGACGCGCACGATTTGAACCTGCGACCTGCCGCGTCACTTGCACTTTTTTTGTTTATTTACAAAGTTTTCGCCAGTGCTACATAGGCCTTAGGCCCGTTCAACAGCACAGCTCGGGTCGCCGACCCCGCGCGGTACACATCGCGAAACTAACAGTCTTCCAAAACTGTTGTTACAGAATACGGTGAATTCTGTCAACTGCGTCAACTGTCTTATAAAGCTGTCAGACGTCAGAGTTCAACTGCTCATAACTTCAGAGTATTAAAATCGATAATATAAGAATCTTCACTAACGCTTGACACAAGACGCGATAATGATCTAGGGGGTTTTGAAGACAGATTTTAACCAATAGCATTAATTCGCGCTAAGCAACGCGTCACATGATTGGTCATGGAAAGGGAATATTAGTACCCTCCATTACTCGATACTACAAGTGTACGAAGTAAACTCGTGTTTGTGACAAATCTAAATATACGGGATATTTAGATATTTGACAATCGTCAAACATTTTTCATAAAAGTTACGGGTTATTTATATGTAAAGCTAATAAACAATACAGATAGCGACATTTTATCCAATTAAAAGCTAGCTACGTTGTCCGGTTCGTTCGTTTACATTAAAATTGCACTTTACAAACTTACAATAAAAGCAATATTTTAAGAGATAGCAGAATAGTAAAATTCGAGGGCAAAGTACGCTGCGCTGTATTATAACGTATATATTTTGTATTCATAATATGTACTAATAATAAAATCTATTTGACATGTCTATGTTATCACCGGACATCCATATTTCGTCGATGTTAAATAAAGATAATAACATGACATTGTTTAGTTAAGGTGCCCAAGGGCTGAGTACCTAAAGTGAAACCGGTGACTTAATAGCCGGATACCTACAGACATTAGGCGACACGCATCATCGGATCAACGATCAGATTTGATTGACAAACGTTTTTCATGATAATAGCCAGTGTAGACCTGTAACGTGAATAGCCCTGGAATAGCATAGGGACGCGAACGAGTAATCTTAGCCAATTAGTGATTACCAAAACAAATTTATTACAATTTAGAACCTATAATAAGAAAACACAAAATATTTACATTGTATATGATAACACAGTAATTAATGAAGTAGATAATACGGTGTTCTTAGGAATAACTTAATATAAAAAAATGTTACACTGTAAGTTATTCCAAAAATATTATTTTTTTCATATAAATGCAGATATTCAAATATGAAATGCTATTACTTTCTTAATATTTATTTAACCTTACTAAATTAACCATTGTAATGTTCTGCAGTAAAGTGCAGCATTTAAAAAGAACTAAACATGTTGACAAGTAAATTTTTATCAAATTTGATGGGTTACACAGGTGTTATTAAAAACTGGTTCAGTGATATTACCAAGAATTGTCGTCAGTGATAACACATATTAAGGCTCCCAAGTTTATTTTTAAATAATTTATGACTGTGGTAGAACATTTTATTTTCTAACATACATAATATTTTATTAAAATGCTAAAATATTCTGCATTGGCTATTAAGAATACTAACAATAAATACATTATCGAATGCCTATTCAATTCATTTCTAATGCGGCCCACGTTGAGTCTATTTTGTCACCTTGTGGCCGCTGGTATAAGGGATAAATAAGCAGAGCCATCGGTGCCACACACTGATGTTATGTACATATGTACAGTACATGTGCGTTGTCCTCCTCCCTCCTCCCACCTCCCTGGGTCACCGGAAACACGCAAACCGCACGAAACGCGAGACCACGGCTTTTTTTTATGCCGGTATCGTCGAATAAGAAGTACATTCGGATGCCATCACGGCACTAACTATTACAACTTTTACTTGTGCACTTCTTCCTGGCGTTTATTTCTTTGCTATAAGAATGTGAATAAATTAGGACACCACTTCAAACCCAAGTCTTATGTTTCTTTAGCGTTATAATATGATGAGCAACGTTGGATTACTATAGCCTTAAGCCCTTCAATTAATATCGTGTAGTAGTAGTAAGCTTTCTTTTCAGTTCTTCAAACCTTTTTTTTTTTCAGTTATTGTAACAGTATTGAGGAAGCGTTTTCGTTTGTTAATTTAATCAACATTTCAATGAGCTCAGTCAACATCTGCTGCGTAGTTTTCGTCATTGTGGTTTGTTTTTAATTTTAATAATTCCGTAGCAGACTTTATAATTATTGCTCTTCAATTCTTATTTCATTTTTTGAAGAAGTCAAGGATATGTTTTTTCGGTTGTTGAGGAAAATATTTCGAGGCAACATCAAGCGAGAAAGCAAGGGTATTTTTTGCATTTTGTCTGATTCCAGTTTTATGGCCCAACCCGCAACTTTATTTGCGGTAAATATTTTAGAGGATGAAATGGAAAAGAGGTGGTAAAGAATAGCGCAATACCAATAAACAGTACTACTGTAGTATCGAAATATTTACATACATAATATGCTTTATTATACTTTTAAGCTTAGACTAAATAAAAAGTATAGACGGAGCGCTGTTAACAATGTAATGAAGCCAGCAAAACTACACCCAATCCTGTACGTATACGGTCTCACATACACATTTGACAACCAAACTACACCCAGATCATTAGTTTGTGACAGTTCGTCAATGGTGTATGACTTCCAAATAAATAATTGTTTATTACCTATATCGTTTTTATACCAGCGTTACTTGATGACTGTGATTAGATGACTATAACAGTGAATTTTGATGACCACAACCGCATGTTAACTGTGCAGTTCCCTCCTTTCCTTCTCTCTAATCAGCTGATAGAACTAACAAAACACACGAAAGCGTATCTGCTACTTTCCGCCGGTATCATGTAAGCGAGATACCAGTGCCAACCCAACACAATTACAGCATATGGTTACTATTGGGACTCGCGTGCGATGATAAAGGAATATGTTTGGTATTTATTATTTATTTACAATTATTCGGTATTAAAAAATAACGATAGTAAGTTTATAAGTAAGGGACAAACATAGGAAATAAAAATAAGTTAAAAGAAAGAAAAGATTTTACCAGACTTATGTTTCTATGATGTTTTATGAGTATTATCATTTTGTAAATAAGACTTAACCTATTTTAATTATATTTCCGCACCTGAAAATAAAAACTGATATTAATCATACGTTACTTGCAATACACTTGTGCAAAGCTTTTATGAAAATCTCTAACAAAACAAGTTGAGGTTATGGTATGCGGATAGTGTTATGAACACTATTTTTCATTTCTGTTTATATATTAAAACAAAATTAAAGTGTAACCTTCTGTTCTGTTTAAAAGTGTTAATAACTGTTACAGCCAATAAGGTTCACATGGGCATAAATATAGGCTGCTTTGCCGTGCATCTATCGAAACAGTTTAAAACAGGTAAATACAGAAATAGCGCGTCTGCAATGTTTGCGGATGCTCGAGTAGATGATTTCTACTCGATCATTCGTAAGCGTGCAGCGTCTATGATAAGCAGAATTCTGGGCAGCACCAACGTCCTCCTTAGCACATTGGCAAATTTGACAGCCCCCTCTGGGCTATCTGGAATGATGTGCACACCAGGACTAACTAGGCACACAAAGCCTGATTAAGTAAAAAAAAAAAAAAAATGTATTCGTTGTCTTTTCATAATTTTTGTATTGTGAGATTTATTTGATAGATATTGATTTATCAGTAAAGGATATTTTTGTGTAAGTGATATGAATATGGTCTAATTTCAATATTATATCCGGATATACATATATCAAATGTATAAGCATGAAACTACAAAAGCAAAACGTACGAGGCTGACTAGCTGCGCCCCACGGTTTTACATGCGAACCCAAAGGAACCATTCATTAATTCAGTTTACACGAATGTTTGTCATCATTGTTCGCGACTTCAAATTAAAAATACTAAAAAAACCGGCCAAGTGAGAGTCGGACTCGCGCACCAAGGGTTCCGTACCATTATCTACGAAAACGGGAGCTTATCTTTTGTCACCCGCCGCCACCTTGCAACTACACTACATAAAAAAAATATAAAAAAAGTTTTAAATTTAAAGTAGAAACGGGTTGAGGAAAATAATATATTTATAACCCATAATAAATTGTTATAGGCTAATTAAGAGGCTAATAATTATTATTAAACTAGCGGCCGCCCGCAACTTCGTTTACGTGAATCCGCTTTTTTACCGCAGTCGGCTAAAAAGTAGCCTTCCTCGCTAAATGGACTAACTAATACTGAAAGAACTTTATAATCGGACCAGCAGTTTCAGAGATTAGCTCGTTAAACAAACCCTTCAGCTTTATATTATTATTAAAGATATAATATAAATTTATTATTAGCCCTGATAGATACAGTGTATTTAAGGTATATACAAGTTGACAAAACTGCGAACTCAGTTTTAGTTAGGACTATAATCCAAGAATAATTGAGGAGGATAACTCGATAAACTCATAATAAAAATTAATGTCCCACTATCGAATTACTGATGTTCACTTTAAACTACTTTACTAATAGTTAATATGATATATTATAAATTTATAGACGCAGTGCGATTTGTCAGAAATATTCGTAATAAGGAAGTACAACTAATAAGGCTTAAAATATAATAAGACGTGAGCGTATGCTATCTCGCTCGCGATATCCGTGCTGCATGACTTTTGACGTATGTATGAATGACAGCCTATGAGAGCTGATGTTCGGCTAAGCAACTGACGAATGCCAATGCAGCCAACCTTCGTTTGACCAATAGCAAATGAAGTTCCGGTGCAAAAATATTGCCTCGTGTTTGGCTGAAATATTGTTGCGCCTTGCAAAACAAAAATATTCTGCGCAGGTACATCGGTGTAACTTATTTCCATGGTACTATTATACTTCTCTCACCTGTCCCTGTGTTTGCCTATACCACGCAACTGTTTCAATTTATAGTGCGAATCATTTTTGCTGATATTATGCGCCATAAATTAGGTCAGGAAAAGGGCTGACCTGTCATAAAAAGTGCTTAAGACGCCACAGTCTTCTGACTACGGGGTGGATAGGATTTAAGTATGGGATACTTTTTCTTCAGGTATCAACCTAATGACCCTAGAGGATAGCTCATGTGAAAGACTGTAAGGAGAGAAAGACATCCATTATGGAATACAGTGCTTTTCGTTGTGTGTCCCATAGAGGTAATACTCAAAGGAATATCATGGATTGCATGGAGATCTTTGGAGAGTATTATTTCCAAGAGGCAGATGTCTTTTACAAGAAAAGGCAGAATCTTTTTCTACTATAGCATAGCATTTCTTTCCTGGAATACAGTGTTCATACTGAGCATCATACCCGAAAACATTTTGTATTTTATTCGATATAAGTAAAATTGTTATAAACG
>LUGF01043047.1:40571-54060 GCA_001625245.1 Calycopis cecrops
CGGGCGTCGGTATTCATGAGAATGGTTGGCCTTATTTGCCTACTTACACTATAAAAATAATGTTCTCTGAAAAAAAATGTCCCACGCTTTTACTCCTTATATTTTCCATACACGTCTAAAATTACTTTTCTTAAGTAAACTCGACAAATATATCCACGGAACCCTAAACAAGATAATGCGCTCGCATCATATCATTATGTAAGAATCGTTTTAACTCGGCAGAATAGCAGGTCGGCGGGTCGGCGCGGCGGGTCGTATAGAAATAAACTCTGTTTGAAGAGGGCAAAATAAAAGGCAGCTCCGCTCACACCTGACAGTCTCATTACCGACAAATATCGCAGGCCCTCCGTCTTATACACCTGAAACCTCGCGTAACAAAAATGTATTCTATTAATCTTTTTAAACAGGGTTTCTATCAATTTAGATATGTCAATTCCCGTGGTTTATAAACAATTAAAATCATATTTTCTAAAAACATGTAAAGTGTGTCCGAAATTATTACAAATTAGAATTCGTATTAATTTACATTGTCATTTCTGTCTTTGAACTATGTTAAGACGTTCAGAGAATCTAAACGAAATTCTCTAATCAAAAACTTTCTTCCATTTTTATTCTTCAATCAATTCATCAACATTGCATATCTTCAATTTTTTACACATTTCACAATTCGGAGGAGTACCTAACCTTTTAATAAGAAAAGCAAACTTTGCTATATAATCTTGATAAATATTTGTATAGTTGTGTAAAAATATCTCTAAAAACATCAAGAGAGAACTAACAATATAAATTAAAGTTTTATAATTCAAAATTATATTAATAATTTTCAGAACTTCAACAATAAATCCTCCTATCTCTTCAACCTTGACTTCAAAACCGGCGAAACTACCACAACGGGTCTCATGAATCAATGAAATATCAATAAATATGGAAATATTATATAGATCAAATTCTAGTCTTTATTGTCCTTTCTTTTGTCTTCTTTCAGAGTCCCTGTTCACTTATTCATCTTATCATCACACAACACCAACTTACAAAATAAACAGACAAGTATAATTAGCGTAAGCAATAAAACGTATTAATATTTTTTTTCCTCACTCGGCAGTGCAAAGTATCACCTCTCACCCGGCCGACAGGCCAACAGCTCACTGCTAGACATGCAATTAAATAATGCGCGGACTGTTCACACAAAATTCAATATCTTCGAGCAACTCGAGATCTAGTTCCGAGATCCTGATGCCACTACCACGGGTCTCCGGCTTATTCAAATATAATATATCTGTGGACTTTTACACACTACTTTAGTCTACTCCCGTGGTAAGTACCTACCGTATGGGATTGTGTTACGGGTACTAGACAACGGATATATTTAATATTGTATAAATTTAACAAATTTTATATATTTAAGATTTTTGTTATAAGGGGTTTTCCAATAAGGACGGATTCATTTTGATATACTGTTTCTTTTACTTTTAGGTCAAAAAATCGTCTTTTAATCAGTCACTAAAGACCAATCATCATCGTAAGTTACAGCGTCGAGCAACACGTGCAATGATTAAAACTTGATTAAAAAATATATTAAAATACTATCAAAATGGGTATTCTATAGTAGCAACCATTTTGGAGCAATTGGAATATTGCTGAATGTGGAACGACATCAATGTACGCGAGATTTACGAGGTGCCAATACATACAGTTACTGTTTGGTGTGGATTTTGGGCTATAGCCGTCGTCAGTCCGTACTTCTTCGAAAAGATATGGAGATCGCTATAGTTAATGCTGTTTTAATTCACATATCACATCACACACATCATTGATAGGGCTCTTAAATAAAGATAACACCTTACTTCTTAAAATCTCATATACACCTTGAATTATTCATTTTTAAAATCGACCGTCCTTAATGTAAAACCTTTTATATATACATAAAATACGTATATAGATAAAGTTTGAGTTTGAAGAGTGTAATGAGACTGATTTCATATTTAGTGCTAGAAAAAAGGGTGAATAGACACCTTTTAGGCAAGCGTGCTCCATCGTCGGCCAAGTCTACAATTTCCACCAGGTGAAACAATGGCCCATCACAAGCCTGTCTATTAAAAAAAGCGGGCCATCGATTAAAATAAGTGTTGCTGACAATTAAGAAAAACATTCCGATGATGACTAACGAGCTAGCTGTTTTAAATAAAAAAAGGTGCTCTCCACACTCGGAACAAATACAGGACAAATTAATGGCTTAAAAATATTTAGTAAATCAATAAAATACTTACCCAATTACGTTACAAGTGATCTTAGTACTGCTCGTCGTTTATTTCTTTGGATAGTATTTTAATAATATGTATAGTAATGCAAATTAAAAATTAATAGAAATTATATATTTTGATTGATGAATACCTTTTTGATTATTAAATAATATTATATCTAACAAGATTATATATTAAATTTTAACACGTTTTCAAAGTCAAAAATGACTTAATATGTGTAGAATCATAATTAAGTTTCGCCACATATAATTAAAAGCGTGAACGAAATCTTTCGAGTTAATAAAATACACAAAACGATTGCGAGACCGAGATGTAAGTGAAAGTGTTATATGGTAAGTGATCCGGTGTTATTCAAGATCGGTTGTAACCGAACACGCTTTGTTTTCTTAGACAGTTCCCACAGCGAAAATAATTGACTGTCTGCCTGGCAAAATATCGTATTCGCACCTTATTTTACCAACTGCAACACGCCTTTTTATTCTACATCACACCATAGACTAAAGAGCTGTCAAAAAAACAAAGATGGCGTCGAAAAATTGAAAATGATAAGTGTTAAACTACTCTCGTTTCTGTAATGAACGGCCATCAATCCTTTTAATTGAACTCTACATTAAGAGAACACCACCAACATTACTTAGGAGTTAGTGACACGACCGCATAATTCACGTCATACCAACCATTACTGTAAGTCAAAATGGCGGCCAACTATCAAAGAGAAAGCTCGCAAGCTCTCACATCATTCTCCATGGTCTACTCTATGGAGGGCTCGCAGAATCTAGCGTGGGACTCGTTCCCGTATAAATATGGACTTTATCCTTTTGCCTTTGGGGTTATAATCTAATATCTGCCCGCATCGCTTATGCACAAGTGTGACAGGACTAAATTTATCAATTTACGAAGATTGTTCTTTGTCTAACAGTATTAACACGTTGGCTTCGTGTCGAAAGCATTGCAGTTGTTGCTAAATATTAAATTATGGGTGTCTGTTGCTTCCACGGTATATTACTTTATAGCTTCATTCATGTATAAGTTATAAATAACCTTTATACCGTTACCAATATTTTATATGTTTAACTTGTATTTTGATGTTGCTTGTCTTTATTTTAAATGAAAGATATTATATAATTTCAGACATTTTTTATGGTATGAGGAGACAGAAGAGCCTTTTAATTAACCACAGACATCCATGGCCATTAGCATAATAATTATTCTGTACATGTGTTGACCTTCTTCCTTGCTTGCCTCCAATAGACCATCGGAAACTCAAAAACCACACGAAAAACGACATAGCTGACACTTTATATTCCATTTTTTTCATTTGACTAGCTCTCACTTTTAGAAACATGGGTCAATTATGTTACTGTAATGCAAATCTATTATCAAACATCATCGTTTAGAGGCCAAATTTCGTTTTTATAATCGTTTATTTAGCTACGCTGCTTGCAGCAAAATTCGGGCGGCACGAGCGGGGTGGACATCTCGCTTGCACGAGACATTTCACTCGATGTGTGAGTTTCCGGTGACCCATTGGGGAGGAAGGAGGTGAAGGTGGCAACGTATCTGCAAAGTCTGGGTTTTGTGGATGTTTATGGGCGTATATAGTCATTGAAGGGCTTCGACAGCTCGTTTGCCCCCGCATGGCACAATTTAGTACCAGTGATATGGTTAAAATTCTTGGGTGATTTTCGGTGAATGGGTATCACTATGTAATAAAACAACTTGCATATTAATTATGACTGTATTTTATTAACACTCGAAATCCGTAACACAACGGGAGAAAATAACCACAACTCTAATATTATTAGAACATTCAAAATTGAAATCATTAAGGTGCTTAGTTATTTTTACATTTACACATTTGTCGAAGAACATTCGAAACTTCCTTTAAATTTAACTAATAAATTTTATTGTTATTTAAAGTTGATGCTAGCAAACATTTTATCTTTAAAAACATATTAATTTGAGGATAAATTCTTTTAATTTAAATTTACAAATTTCGATCGGAGAACATTTGAAACTTTATTTAAATTTAACATTATTTTTTTTAAGTTGATCCTAGCAAACGCTTTAGTTTTATAGAGAAATTAATTTGATCATAAATTTAGTTTGCCTTTCGGTGACGTATTATATACAAGTGCGACTAAAAAGTTAAGAATAGCAATATTTGGTTGTAGGTACCTTGGGGTCTATAGTAGGACTCTTAAAACATACAGACAAGACAATTGATCAAAATTATCATTGCATTTTATTATATCTTTCGCTTCGTTATTATTTATAGAAATAGTGTTATTTTAGCTACAGAATATTTAAGTATGTCTCTATTGGAGTCTATCTAACTATAATGCTAAAATAATAAGTAATTATTATAATATACACTATCTATGCATGGTTTCTATTTGTGTATGTATGTAACAGTGCCGCATTTCTGTTGATAAAGCTCTTATAATAGGCATTTAAGTATCTAATACAGTTAATAACAGAGGTTTTGGTTCTTCCGTTTCGCTTTTTAAGGAAAGGAGCGGTTTAAACAAATGCGATTGAATTGTAGAATAGTTACTCTTAACTCTTCGAATTTATTGTACCTACTAACTAGTATTCTTACAGTATTGTCTATACACGATAAACTTGTATAACGTATTCAATATAATAATTATTAAGTATTTCACTTTTGTAAAAAAATAAAAATATATTTTAGGATTAAAACGAACAAACCAAACAAAAATGCGACACCGAATTAAAACGTTTTCTTTTTCTTTTATAGATATTATTTATATATTATTTTGATTACAATATTTACTATAGACATTGCACTTAACATAGTATATAACTTATGATATATAATGTAAATAAAGTAAGGAACTCAAAAATCACTTTTTGTTACAATAAATAGTTTAGTAATCATTATTGCCATAATCAATATAGATATCTGCTCGGATAGGTTGAGCAGAATTTTAAATAATAATGGAAATATTATACACATGTTTATTAAATAAATTTGTAAAGGCTAATGTAATCACCTTTAAGAGCTTAAAGCTTAAAAAACTAGCAATCGACATTACAACACTTTTATTGGACAATTAAAAAGGAGACGTCCACCACGAGAACTGCATGTTTTTAATTTCATAGGAAAAGAGTTAATTAGTACAAAAAGTTAGTGCAAACAGGACTTCTTCGACCAAGCTTTATCCCGTTTACCAATTAGGTCATCGGCTACCTAATTTAGGGGATATGACAAAGACTGCCATATGCCGGAACTAGGCCCATACCTAGATTAGGTCAATCGAATTTTCGAATCCGGGTTTCCTCGCGATGTTTCTCTATTTTATTGTATTGTTAGTTTACCTGAGAAAGTTATTCGTAAACCATCAACTTTTTTTTTATATAGTGTAAGAGGGCAGACGAGTAGTCGGAGTCATTTATATGACTACCGACGCCCTTAGACACTCGCATAGAGGTTATAGTTGCGATGCCCTCCTCCCACCTCTATGGGTAAGTAGGCGGTACTACTTACACACCACATGAAACGCAACAGCACAACTTACACTTTACTCCGGTATCGTGTAAGCCAGAGGTACCTCCCCGGTCGTGCCAGTCCAACTCGGCTACATGCATGCGTGCAGCGTAGCACTACCTCTTTCTGAAATCGCTGAGGAAACAACTGTGAGAATGCTGTGAGAACCCACACACGCGTTCTCTCTCCACCACGATTGGTTTTCCCCTTCATTTTATTTGCAAATCTAGCTACGATGAAATATTTATATTATTTATCTAAGCCCAAAAGTAATTTAAAGCTTGAAGCACAGTAGCCTTTGGCATTACGAAATTCTGGCCCTATTTTTACATTACGAAGACAGTACCTACCCCCATTCCCAAATATATGTATAAAGCTTTAGATATTTAAAAACTAATTGATTGTACGTTTGACAGAATAAGACATGCCAAGGGAAAATAAAAAGTTTTTACACAGATTAAAGTTCATTAGGATGTCTAAATGAAAAATCTATATTATAATGCCGCGTAGCTTTACCACAGCAGCGTAGCTCTTGACTGCTGCGATGAAGGTTTACATTCCCTTAGCAATCTTATAAACTAAAGTGGAAATCGCCAATTGCCATATTAACATACAATTTTAAACCTTAAACAATTAAAATAAGATAATTATTTCATTGTCTAACTCCTAGAAATGATGGATACAATCCACTATCTTATTATGTATATGATTATCATTAAATGCACAATAATCCTAATATATTTCTTAAGTATTCTCCATACGATTAACTAATTTTAAATGTCGAAGTTTTGAGAGTAAGTTTTTTTGCTATCATAAAAAAACTAATATTGTCAATGGCACCATGTTGTCTTCCTGTACGATAATATTCATTTATAAAGTAAATACATTACAAGTAAACTTATCAATAATGATACCACGATAAGCAAATAGACTACTTCAAAATGGTGGACTAGTCGGCCATTTTGTTTATAAATTTGTTGAACTTTAGATACATTTAAACTTAAAATCATAATCCCTATCTCCTGCGGCCAGCCGTGCGCATCGTTTTTCAAATTTGCTTTTCATATTCAATTTCTAAGGCTGGACATGAATCAGAATGTTTATTTTTCATTTACATTATCATAGTTTCTAAAAATTGCGTGTGCGATTGACTTCTCAAAAATCGAATTCAGAAACAGATCCTTTGTTGCCTAATAAACCTTAACTCGAACTCTATTTTAAAACGAATATTATTGAATATTGGCAAATATTTGCTATCTACTTATTGCTATAAACAAAAAAAAAAGAATTGACGTCTATGTACTAAAAGTATACTCTTTAAATAGCACCTACGCTCATTTTAATAATAACTACGAAATCGCAAATCGAAGGACAAATATCATGATCAATAAATCGAAATATCTTAAATATTTTACATTTTAAATAAATGAGATTTATAGGATTATTATCAGCCAAAATATCCTGAGCTTTGAGAAGTTAGCTATACAATGCAATTTTTTGCAACAAAATTTTAGTCTGCTATGTCATAAAGTTCTTTTTATTTTCATTTCATTTGCGTGACTGCATGTAATATAGCCTTGCTTCATCTTTCAGAATATTTCATTTCATTTCTTTTTTTGCTTAAAGGTAGGAAAAAGTACCTACATTATCTAGAACACGTCTAACTTCAGACAGCTCACTATATTTTGGGATATATATTTATTTAACTACGTTACGCCACCACACTATACACCCGTATCACCGAACTTCTTTTTAAATTACAGTTACATTCCAATTGACATTAATTAGTCAAAAACTTATTCTAGATGTTCCTAAGCGCGACTGATAAATTTAAATAATTGACAGCATTTTAATTTGAAACAAAGTCATTACTTTTAAAGCTGCAAAGATGCAAATCAAACACCAAAAAAGTTATTCAACTCGACTAAATCTAAAAGAGCTTATAACAATAATCAATTCCATTCATAATGTTTCGAGATAAGTTTGGTTTTTCGTCATTATATCGTTGGTTGTAGCGACAAAGAATCTTAAAAATAAAACTATCTACAATAGATTTATATCTAAACTAATATTCGTAGGCCGTTGTCGAAACATGCTTTCAAGATTAATTTACACATTATTAGAAGCTTAATTAATAAGAATTCGTCTCTATAATATAAATTATACTATACACAAATAGCTTAGAGAAGGCACGCAAATAAACTAAAACTGAGCTTCCAGTCGTCGATAGTAGCTTGGTGCTATATTATAATTATTAATTACAAGCGAAAAAGAAATCCTATCAAGAATCATATTCTAGAATTAAATATTAGACCAACATTAAGTTTTAATATCACAAATAAAATAATTGAGCTTTTACAACTTAAGCGTTTCTTATTCTGCAACTTATAAAAAGAATTGAATGGCTAATAATCCATCCAAAGTAAACCAACCACTTAAAAATACATAGAGAATCGTACATGAAATTTATGGATAATTCAGCTACGACCATGTACATTATCGTTTAAATATATCTAAAATTATGTGTTTACTAATTACAATGTTTGACATTTAGTATTATTATGATTTAAGGGCGATAATTAAACGGTTAATTATTCGATTGTACAATACAAATTATCGTTTCGCAATTTTCGTTTGATTATCGCAGAGTACGAAGTACGACCTAAAGTTGGCTATTTGCGCCATGGACTAACTAAACGCTGCCTAACTTCAGACCGATTGCCATTTTTGGCGCAGTACTCGTTATTTCCACATGCGGATTGACAACTTTTTTACAGAATATAATTATAAATACATCTTCGTTTTGAAGTACGATGCCGGAAACGTTTACATATATTTTCCTGAAATTATCAATATTTCATGTGAATATTAGGTATAATATGATTGAGGTGAACAATTTTGGATGTGACTTAAAAGACCATAACGCGGGATATGAGAATGTTAATTGATTTGATGCTAACAAATAATTTGGATAGTTATCTTCCTTAGCCATAAAATAATAACATGATTATTAGCATATTCTATCCAAAAAAGTTATAATTTAATTAACCTTTACTACCTTTTCTAGGACATATTGAAGGAATAAAATTATTTTATGAATAATAGACAATTTTCTTAAAGATGTGAGTATTTTTGCTAAACTTTTTGATTAAAGAAAATAATTTACTAAAAATCTGTGAAAAGCCGATTTCTATTATAATTTTTTTAAAATGAAAAGCTTTCTTTGGTACGATATACTTTTTGTGATTGTACTTACATATTATTTTATTCAAAAAAATTTACTTACTCCTTAATTTTATAATGTGCCAATAAAAATATTTGTATGTAAAAGACATTGTAATAATATATGCGATAAGTCAGAAATAATACTCGTAACAAATCAAAAATATTTAGTTTACTTGTAGCAAATTTTTGGCAACCTCCCAAAGTCTAGTTTTAGTTACGATTGTCATAGGTTTTAGATTATAAATCCCGTTGCAATTGTAGTACCAATATTTGGATAAAAGAGGATTCAAAGTGCCCAAAATTTGTATCATATATCTAGTAGGTACATGAAAAAGTTGACTATGATACTTGTTTTATAAATATGTAATGCTATGGGTACTATATTGTGTATAGGTACTATGAGAAATCTTGGGTGTTATGTTATATGAAATCAAATGTCAGCATTAAATAGCTTTCTAGCTACGTTGTGCGTGGTAGATTTCATTGACTTTGAAAGAGTAATTTTAATTGTTTTTTTTAATCAAATTATTTTCATTTTAGTTTTCAAAATAATTTTGTATAGTTTACTTTAGATAAAAGCTTAAATTGAAAATTAATACTTATTACTCGTAACATGTAGGTAAGTATATTAAATATCATTCTTTTGTTTTATACAAATTTTGTATAAAAAAAAATTTCTTCAACTTGTTCTTCAAAACGTCAAGAAGGGAATAAACATGGGATGATCCTAATACGACTGCATAAAATATGATATTTTTTCATTTTAGAAGTTTATGGCCGCTATCCCACTGGCGTTTTACGGGCGTTGACGTCTCTCCGACGTCTTCGTAACGTCAACGCTGCGCTGACGCAACGTTAACGTCGCGTCATCCCGTGGCAATAGTTAACGTCAGCTAAACGCGACGTTAACGTCGCGTTTAGCTGACGTTACCTATTGCTAAACGTCGGCTAAACGCGACGTTAACGTCGCGTTTAGCTGACGTTAACTATTGCCACGGGATGACGCGACGTTAACGTTGCGTCAGCGCAGCGTTGACGTTACGAAGACGTCGGAGAGACGTCAACGCTCGTAAAACGCCAGTGGGATAGCGGCCTATATCGTTATGATCATCTGAAACACCAGAGGAATCAATAACTGCTCTTGGGCATTGAGATTTTTGCCACTTTGAACCAGAATGGCTGTTACGAGTAAATCTTTGCCAGGTTTGTTTGTGATGGACGTATGTTGATTGTAATCTTTTTTTTGTTTTAGAATTAGACACATTGCTGTAGCCAGAATGGCCAACTTATCTGAGCATCTTTTTTATTTTTATATATTTTGATTTAGCCAGAATGTCAAATAAAACTGAGCTGGGTTTGTATGTAGAAGTATGCAGCCCCGGATCTTGGTTTTCAAAAGGGAGAGGAGGGGGCGGAAGACAATCGGCCACCCTTTAGAAAAGTACGCAGAAGTCCGCAGCTCTAGTCCTCGCCTCCGGGGCGAGTGCCCCCTCCCACCCTAGATCCGGCCCTGGTACCTATGTCGTGAAGCAAAACTAGAAGCAGTGCAGAAGCGACAGTGGAGGAAGGACACTAGTACTCACAGTTGTGGGCGACCGGTAGAGTGGCATTTGCTGGCACGACAGCGCTGATCTCGCCCACGCTTGGCGTGCCACGGTACCGAACTAACCAAACATTTGTTTTATGTTATCACCTGCAACAGCCATAAGCCGAACATACGCCACGAAGCAGCTAGTGCTACACTATGCTAGTCAGATGGAGCGGGAAATTAATTTAGTAGTCATAGACATAACACTTGATAACTTTGCCCTTGGACATGCCATTACTTAAGTGCCAAAAAGGGCTTATAATTGTAGTAAGTAGATATTTTTAATTTTAATTAGAATTAACTTTAATATTTTAGTATTCAAAAACACACCCCTTGATAACTTTGTCCATGGACTTGCCCTTACGTCGTTAGTCAATATTTTTTAAAATTTTTAAATTATTGATATGCAAAAATATTGACAATAATAAAAAAAGAATTGATTAAAGTAACCTTATTAAGAGCCAAAAAAGGGCTTAAAAGATTAATAAGTATATATGTTTTGTATTAAAAAAATTTAGATATAAAATCTAATATATAAAATTCTCGTATCACAGTTTTCGTTACCATACTCCTCCGAAACGGCTTGACCGATTCTCATGAAATTTTGTGAGCATATTGAGTAGGTCTGAGAATCGGCCAACATCTATTTTTCATCCCGATATTCCCACGGGATCGAAAGTTACGCGGGTGAAACCGCGGGGCGCAGCTAGTAATTTATAAATTTCAAACAAGAATTGAATGTAAAAATTTGCTTCATAAAAGCGTAGGGAGTGCTTCAAAGCTTTTTTTATATATTTTTCTTGTTTACCTATTAGCACGTGTCTTTGCAATCAGATTTTCTTGCTTTTTGCAAAATATTTTTGTTCCTTGTTATACAAAAGTCAATAGATTTTTTATTTTTATTATTAAAAAATTTTGTTTCTATACACGAAAACATTATATAATTTTTGGAAAGATTCGATGTTTTTTAATTTCACGCTCGACATACAAACACAACAGGCAACATCTCCACATGTCGACAGAGCTAGTAACATCTATTCTAGAAGAAACAAGCACACACAGAAGAACTGCACAGCCAACATTGCTAAACACCGCATCCTAACTGTCGTATTGCATGTTGATGTCTGAAAAAAATACCTATACGCATGTGTATTATTTGTTTATCGTGTAAACTGTTTTTTTTTCATGTTATTCCATATTCAAATTTAATTTGACATTTCTTATACTTTTTTTCGTGAGTCATTTATATTTTTTTTGATTTGAATAATATACGTAGGTACATCATTTAATTAAGCAAACTATCCCAACCAATATTAAAGTCGCAGTAAAGCGATATTTATTTCAAATTTTTTTTTTGAGAATAATATAGAAGTATAAGAAAAGTCTCGGCTAAACGATGCCACATCACTAAAGCTCCACAAATCTTCACAATATCAAACATGATCACTCACCGAATAATAGACCTATTATTGCTATTACGATCACTCCGATTATTATCATCATCTGAAATCATAGATAAAACGTCTGAGTAAGGTTTTGTTCGATTGCAGCCAAATTGGGCAGGCACGAACGCGGTACGCGACACCGCCGTGAAGTTACAGCTATGCTGTCTCATTTCGTAGTCAGCCCTCACACACACAGACATCCGCTTTGTTTCGCAGACTTGTCGCCGTCTTCCTTCCCCTCCTTAGCCCACACAGAAGCTACACGGAACTCGATAACATATGTCACTATCTGGTGGCATGTGCGAGGGGTCTCCAACTCCAAGATCGGGCGGACCAATTTCGTTGCAACACAGCATGGCATTTCTTACTGATATCGTAATCATCAGCCTTAATCACCGTTTCAAAATATCCGATGACGTATTAAGTTTTAAATATACAGAATTCGAGTTAGCACGCAGAGATGGTAATCTAATAATTACGTAATAATTCAAAATTATGTTTACCTTTAAATTTTGTAGCCAAAATTTGTTTTTCAAACTCTTCGCTTGCTGCTCGAATTGCGACGCTCCTTGTTGCAAAGCATCTGTAAAACAAATAGAAGATACAATATTATGAAGAAAATATTAGTAATTCTTCTTGTATTATAAAAATGAAGTATGTAGGCATGTTTCTCGTGAAAAAACTACGAAATGTATTAGATCGAAAGTAAAGTTTTTATCCCTTAAAATTGGATGAACCTAATGAAAATATATCTAAATTGAGTAAAACCTTAAGGTCACTTCTAGTTACAGTATAATTATAAAATTAAAATTGAAATACTCTCTGTATTTTGTAGGTAGCACTACAGGGTCTAATTATGCCTACAGCTCCTTTATAGTGTAAATATTATAACTTAAACTGGAAATGTTGAGAAGAAACATTTTGTTCTATCATACGACTCAAAATCTCAAAAATATTATCATTCACTATATCAATAATTTCATCAAAATCACAATTATAGAATTTACAAATAAATTAATTAATTTTGCGACCTACGAATGTTCAAGAAAAGTAAATGCAACAGTAGTAGCAACAGTAATGCAACGAAACCTCTGGTGTTTCAGATGTTTGTGGGAGTCGGTGTTCACTTGGCTTTCGGTAACCTTATATCTCTTTGGTAATACATGGGGTATTATAAAAAAAACTACTCACCAGCTCTATCATCTAGCTCAGATAACTTGGCGTCCCTGTCCAACACCTTTTCGACATTGGCTTTCATAATATCCACCACCTGAAACGAGAAAAAAAATCAAATCAGAAATCATATTCTTCTTTATAGATGCTTTTTAGGCTGCCATCTGCCATCTGCGGGGCGGTTGGGCTAGTGACTGTATATCGAACATCTCATCTCACTCTCTCTCTCTTTCTGTCTCTCTCTCTCTCTCACCCCATCGACCTACGCCTGCGTCTGCTGCAGCCT